>CM076970.1:16025253-16052753 GCA_039105355.1 Benthosema pterotum
TCATCAATTGTACTTGGAAACCCTGAAGAGTGCCTAATTTCCTGATTGCATAATCCCCTGCACTACAGTACAGCTGGAGCCATCCTCTTCCATTTTGTGCCACCCTACAGTGTACCGTCGTCCCGTTGCGTGGCCCTTTTTGGAGTGCTGTTGAGAACAATGACAATTCCGAATTCCATGTGATTATCATCAGAAGCTCTTCTGTGTCTCCACGATTACTCTGTATTGTCCGCATGCATGCAGCCCGGCTTGATTGCGATTACCCGGTACCCAGCTGTGCATGTGTTTCAGTTTCATCAACACTGTTAAACATGTTATCTTGCTGTGCATATACTGGTGTGTGCACAAACACAGCAGCTCTACAAGCTCGCAATGTGTCACAGCATGAACCATGTAATGTTTTGTTAGCTGATGAATCTGCTATTTTTTTTTTATTTATTTATTTTTTTTTTTACGGCACCATCGTATAGGAGTATCACATCTCGGCTGTGCCTTGCGTCAGTACAGTGTTGCCAACTGCCAAAATCCGAAATGCACTAGTGACACTTCCAAAATGCACTAGAATGTGCTATAGAATGAAGCAGAGTAAGCATTCAGCCCCCTCAAATTTAAATACATAATACACACTTATTTCTACAGACCTTGACACTCTCTTTGTATCTATATATCATCCAATTACACTTTGTCAGAGTAGAAATATAGTGTATAATTACTGAAAAGTCCTGCACTCAGCGTTTGACTCAAGTAAAGGTACAAAGGTATTTGGATTAGGGATGTCCCGATGCCACTTTTTTAATTTCCATGCCGATCCCAATACCACGACTTCTGTGTTACCTGATACCAATACCAAATACCGATACCAGAGAAGAATATATACAATAATATGAAAAAAAAGATCCTATATGAACTTCAACTGGGAATATCAGACTCCTTACTGAAATGTGCAATTGGGCAACTCGAAAGCAATCTCCACATGACCCAACACTTCATTTAACTATACCATAGTGTCAACTGTCAACCCCTTACCCTTGGGTCGGATCTGTAGTTAGACTGGCATATTTGCCAATACCAATATGACCCCATAATGACAAATAAGCGTTGTTACTGATACTTTTCCGATACCCATACAGTATTTGCCGATACCATACTTTTTCCGATACCGATAAAGTATCGAGACATCCCTAATTTAAAGCAGACAAAAATACTCAAAATTACCCATTCTGGAATTATTACTTGATTGTACAACGTTGTATTATAATAACTGATACTATGTATGTGTGTTTAATCATTGCTTGTTGACATTACTAACTGAAAATGCCAATCTCACTGAAAGGTATCAAGTACATGAACTACTTGATACCTTGATACCTAACTACTATTTTCCCCCGCTAAGTCCTCCCCCTTACAGGAGCTAACCATATCCGTTGACAACGCCATGGTAACCTCAGCCCCTACGGCGAAAAACCTTGGCATTGTCCTGGACAGCCAGCTCTCATTTAAAACACACATCGCAGCTGTCACCCGATCCTGTAGGTTCACACTCCACAACATCAGACGGATTAGACCCTTCATCATCCAAGAGTCAGCCCAGCTTCTCATCCAGACAACAGTCATATCTAAGCTGGACTACTGTAACTCCCTCCTTACTGGTCTACCGGCATGTGCACTTAAGCCCCTCCAATTGATCCAAAATGCCGCAGCCCGCCTGGTCTTTAACCAACCCAAATTCTCACATGTCACTCCACTTCTCCGCTCCCTCCATTGGCTCCCAGTCGCTGCACGCAAAGTGTTCAAAACTCTCACGCTGGCATTCAAAGCAACCAAAGGTTTGCTTGCACCTTACCTCAGTGGCCTCATAAAACCCTACAAGCCCTCCCGTGCACCACAATCAGCCGACACTGGGAAGCTAGCAGTACCCCCACTAAAAACGCCTGGACAACGCTCCACACGCCCCAAGCTCTTCTCCCTTCTGGCCCCAAAACTATGGAATGAACTTCCCCCTGCAATCAAAACCAGCCCATAGCACTTGTATTACATACCAACCCTACAGTACTTGCTGCAGTGACTTATATAGGTTGCCTAATGTATTACAATGTTTTTAGCGCTTCATTGTATGTTGTAAAATGTATTGTAAATCTTGATTAAATTGTAAACTTTTCACCATTGTAAGTCGCTCTGGATCAAGAGCGTCTGCTAAATGCCTAAATTGTAAATTGTACATGTAAAAGATTTGAAGCAATAACTAAAGTAGTTAATTTTCTATTGCAACAGAAAATACAGTACTACTGCGCTATCACTATCACACCCGATCACCCTAATCACCGACTCCCCCATAGACTCAAGTAAGAAATATAAAAATAAAAACACACTGATAAAATAAAATAATCGTAAGGAAGACAAAAAGTAGGCCACGTCATCTTCAAAGCAGCAAGCGGCAGGAGAGAAAGTGATGAAATGCACAAATGGTAGCACAATTACATTTAATGTGGATCACATTTTGTCTCTGTTCTCTACGCCGCTTAGCCTCTCTCTCTCTCATTTTGATTTAGACTTTCTGTTCGACGGAGGAGAGACAGCCTGTCAGATAGACAGACGTGTGTGTGTGTGTGTGTGTGTGTGTGTGTGTGTGTGTGTGTGTGTGTGGGGGGGGGGGTTATAATGAAAAAAGAGCCTGCAGATTAATTGGGCAGAACAGGGGCGTGGAGGGTGAGTGTGGTACTAGCCCAGAGACAGTGACCAGACACACGCCGTGGAGACACCGGACGGAGGAGAGAAGTCCTCGCGGTTCATTTTCAATTATCTCCCGACAGCGGCTCTGCTTTCATCAGCGGCCACGAGCTTGTTACTTTCACAGCCGTCCAATTGGATTCAACCTTCATCGGAGGAATAATAATAAAAAAGAAAAATGTGCGTGTGTGTCGTGCGTATACGCGTGCACGCACACCAGGCAGAATTTAATTGAATCCGTTTAAAATAGCAACTGGACCACGGACTGTACAACAATTAAGTTTGTTGCTTTTGAAGAACCACCGGAGTGGCAGAAATTAATAGCAGTCTAGTGGTGTGTAGACAAGTGTAATGCTGATGACCTTAAAAGATATAAACATTCAGATTAGTTGGTTGCCATGATATCCAGCCGCGGATCACAATCCATCTCACGGTCAATGGATTCTGATGTTGTGCTATTTTCATAACAATCTGTCGGAGGGGGGGGGGGGGGGGGGGGGGGGGGGGGGTCTCTGCTGTCTCTGGTTTGGAGTATACAGTGTTACAGTAGGTCATGTAAGTCACTGTTGTTCCCCAGTCAACATTACATTTACCAGACTTTTACTACTTCACTGGAATTAGGGACTAGTTCTGCTATACACTTGAAAACGTTCTGCATACAGTAGACATTCTGCATATAGTAAGTACTAGTAACACAAGTAATGTGAGTCCATCTCCGGCCCATGTTGGGTTGTTGTTATAAAATGGTATAAAATGGTAAGCACTGCATTTTTATATAGCGCCTCAGGAGCAGTTTTGGTTCAATGCGTTGGCCAAGGACACTTGAAATGTATGAGGAGCTTGGATTTGAACTACCGCCTCTCAGATCACTGGACAACACTGCATGAAAAGCAACACTAACAGGCAATTATGGGCACTGGATGTTCCCATAAATCTCAAGGTGTGATGGTACTGTACCTTTTGTGAATATACAGTAATATACGGTAATGTAAGAGGTGTGAAGGTGGACTGCAATCCTCCAGTTTACCAGAGTTTGCTGGTCATTACAAGAGGACATTCCTGAAACATCCGTATTCCGTGTTTTTGCACAGTGCGAACTGCTCTACCTCCAGGCGCAAGTGTTTCTTGCATTAGTTCATGTTTTTGCTCGTTGTCATGTGTATGTATGTATTAAAACACCTCATAATCACACACACATTGCAGCATCTTTTCACTACACCAGCATGAAGAAATCTCACACTGGCACAGGAGCAGCTGTTGTAGAATCAACTTCAAATGGTCCAACTCTGTAGTACCCTTATGGCTAGATTTTTACACTGTAGAAGTTTAACACTTTTTTTTAATCTGTGTGTGGGATGATGAATTGGTACATCTGGTGTCTTAGTAGGCTATCTGTATGCATGACAAACGCACACCGCGCATGTACATGCACACGTGCACGTGCATCTCACATGCACTGGTAAACACGTCAAAACACCAATTAAAATTCATTCAACTGACAAACAAGTGTCTTACAGCGAAGCATGTCTCTCACGCGCGCGCACACACACACACACACACACACACACACACACACACACACACACACACACACACACACACACACACACACACACACACACACACACACACACACACACACACACACACACACACACACACACACACACACACACACGTGTGTGTATTAATCCTGGAACAATATATAGCCTTCACCAACATGCATGCGCACACAAGCGCACACACTCTTGTGCACACTATACTTACAGACACAATGCAACGCACATGCATGCACGCACCTTAAATGGTGCAGCTTAAGGTTCACAGACCCATGGTCCTTCACTATGCTTATAGCATCAGGCAGAACACACACACACACACACACGAGCGGCAAGCGGACGCACACATGCACGCACTTTAGTGCATTTGGTGCCCTCTTATAGGGCAGCTGTTTTGTGAACAGTGATCTGTCCATTAAGCAGCTAAAAATACGGCCTGGTCCCTCCAGGGCCCCTGTGGGCACAAAACAAGGAAAGACTTCTGGGAGGTCATCAATCCTGCTGCTGACAGCCGGCAGCGAGTGGACCGGAGAGGAGAGGAGAGGAGAGGAGAGGAGAGGAGAGGAGAGGAGAGGAGAGGAGAGGAGAGGAGAGGAGAGGAGAGGAGAGGAGAGGAGAGGAGAGGAGAGGAGAGGAGAGGAGAGGAGAGGAGAGGAGAGGAGAGGAGAGGAGAGGAGAGGAGGCAGGACAGGGTGGTTGGCACACAGCCATGGCACACACACATTGAGCAGAGCACAAGGAAATAGGAACAGCCAGCTTGCAACATACAGTAGCCCACATTGCACTGTACTGTACTGTACTGTACTGTAGTCTACACTCTACTGTACAGTGTCAAATCTGTGTTATACAGTATAAATCATGATAGGGGTCTTCAGGCTTTTAAGTTCAAGGACCCCTTAGCCTGAGAGAGAGAGGGGGAGATTAAGCAGAGGGGGACCCCCACTCACTTCATCACTTTTATAGCATTGTGTACAGCGGTTGCTGTGTCCTCAGTGTTGGATTGGTGCTGGTATATACACCATACCATACCATATACAAGCAAACACTTGGTGCTCCTTGTGTACTGTAAAGGACTTTGCACACCGGTTTGTTTTTCATGAGGAAATCTGGGGCACACCAAAAAAAACAAAAAAAAACAATCAAACTCATGTTACAGTATGTTAATCGCTCTTGCACATCACTACTGAATATTGCATGCGTATACGGTATAAAAGGTTTTTGAACTGGTAATTTTGGAGAGGTCCTATATTGGTTATGATGGTCCACTATACATTTTTAATACATTTGAATTGAAACCTCAATAATAACCTTTTTATTTGATTTAAAGTTATAATTTAGTTAGGCCAATGTTAACTTTATGCAAGCACATGGACATGCAAGAGCTGTTTGTACATTTATCATTTTAATAACTGAACTGAGACCAATAATACACCATATTGTCCTGATATAAAATGACTGTAGTTATAAGATGACCCCCATTTTTCAAGACTAATTCGGTGAAAAACAACATTGCATATCGTACCCCGAATGTAATATGACCCCATTTTTAAGGATATTTCCATTGAAAAAACAAACAAAAAAACAACAACATTATATTCAGGCCAATAGGGTAGGGTAAGTATTAACCTGAGGGCCACAGTGGGGGGTGCATGTGGCCTCCAGACCGCACTTTGTCCAGGTATGCTCTAGACCATTGACAGGAAGACAGGAAAACATGATACATTGTTCTTGTGTGTCCTTGGGTAATTTTAGACATTGCTATTGGTATTCTGAAAACTTTAGATTCACAAGGCTTTAAGAAATAAAAGAAAATCAGCATTAAGGTCTAGGTATAAATGGGCTAGAATATAACGATTGTCCTCAAATGACTTGTGTGTGCCCTCGAGGTCCCAACTAGCACAGGTTTCAAAATAGTGCATACACCACATGGCCTAGAGGAGGTTTTGAAATACAGACAAACAACGGCAAATACTGTATGTGGGAACAAACAATGAAAAAGATACACTAACAATGAATAACTTTCCTTTAAAGAACTTTCTGCATCAGCGTAGGAACTGAAGCGTCGATCAATCTCTCAGAAATCCGGAGCTATGAACCTCAAACCTTCTCTCGCTGCCTCTGGAAAATCTAATAAGTCAACGTTTTATTTCCAAACGACGCCCACCTCCACCTCCAACACCTTCTGTTGTCTCACTCTCACTCCACATTAAGATGATAGAAAGACTTTATATAGCTCACATATTGTCAGCCGCTGTGCAGGTGCAGATGGCTCACATTTTAGTACTGCCATGGTTTTTACCAGTAAAAGTATCGATATGTGGAAATACTCTGTTGCGATTCCAGAAGTAAACATTTACTACTTAAGTAAATGTTCTGGACTACGGAACTACTGCTAGCTTAATGTACAGGTACCAGGTATCAGGTATGTAAGCATATACGGTACTCACATTAATGTACAAGCGTATATAGTTGTGGGTAGAGATGGTCCACCAAAACTAAAAGTACTTATTATGCACTGCATAATGAATACTTTTACTAGACATTCTACATAATATGCAGATTGTCCAAATTCAAGGATCTACAGTATATGCATGTCTTTGTGTGTTTTGTAAGAATGATCTACAAAGTAACTACAGTAACTAACATTTTCAATTGTGTACTAATAACATAGTGGAGTAGAAGTAAAGTAGAAAAGGTAAAAATGGAATGGTTGGGTGCATGTAAAATATTAGCTGCGAACAAAATATATCAAAACGTTACAGTGTGATACAGTTTCACTTAAACACATTAAAAACGATACAACCTTTAAATGAGGTACTGTACAACACATGTTAATTGTATTTACAGTAGATTCTCTCATTGTGAGAAAGAACATATTGAAAGATTTGTGCTGTGTTCTCACATTCTCCCCAAAATGTTGGGGCGAATGTTGGGGCGTTCTCGGCTCATGAGCCGTGAACGCCTGCTATTTTTCAACGAAAGTTAAAACACCGCAAGTACAGTACAGAGTGGTTTCAACGTGGTACTGTACAACACATGTTAATTGTGTTTACAGTTGACTCTCATTGTGAAGCGGGGTTGCCAGGTTCACTCTGCAACGTACAGAACACTTAAGACTGCAATGCAGTGAAGCATAATGATGGGAGAAATGGCGTAGGCGGGCATTGATGAACGGTGCATTCACGCTGTGAGCACAGCGCAAACATCAAGTCAACAAGTTCAACAAACGGTCAAGATGTGCAGGGCAACGTCTTGGTGGCCTTGAGAGAAGGAGCGAGAGCACGTTAGTATCGCATTCTTCTCAATGATCTGGAGGGAAAGCATTAAAGCATGAACTTCAAGGCGGGTTTCTGGGCTATAAGCAGCTGTTCCAGGGTCGGTCTATTAAGTTGTTTACAACCTCCCTCCCAAAAAAACACGAGTGCACCTCCCAATAGCCCCGGTCCCAGAGAATGAAGCCAATATAATCAGCACTGTAACTGTCAAACTTAATTTCCCTCGGCTGTTTTGGTCGATCGACGAGAAATGTGTGCAGCACGATGCAATCCTCAACCTTTTGACTTTTAAAGGTTTCATTAAAGCTTTCGCAATTAGCAGAACTACAAGAGTATCTTGTACTTTTTGAAATCTTTCAGAAAAATTCTGACAATTTCCATGTATAACGCCCCCCCAAAAAACAGCGGACACCGCAGGGTTAATGTGATAAATACACATCCAAAATGTTAAGTCTGCAGAGTCTCCCGAGTGGAAAGCAGAACCATTTCCTTTGGAAAGAAAGCGGCAGAATTGAAGGCATGTGTGCAGTTCAAAGCGGTTCAAACAAGGGGAAGTATAGGCACAGACACAGATCTAAGTAGTTCAAATGTAAACATACGGCAGCCGTCTCTTTCTGATCCCTTTCCGAATGGATGTCACGGCATAGTGAGGAGGAGGGAGGGGTGGGAAAGGAGGGAGAGAGATAGAGATAGTGAGAGAGAGAGGAGGGGCAAATAGATTGGTCACGGTTTACAATGACACGTCATGTAAGCGGTGTCAGGGGGAGGTAACTTGCATGCCTGCCTGCCTGCTGTTCTCCGGTTGGTCTCGGACTTAGAGGCGAAGAAGATGTCTTTAAGTGGATTAACGAAGGAGCCAAGACGGAAACTCTGCATGGAACCAAAATCTGTCTGGCCTCTTCTCTGCCCTTCTCTCTATCTCTCTTTCATGGTCTACATGGTTTTCGACCTTTATGATACCAGGGCCCACTATTTATTCAGTGTTTGAGCCATGGACCACGATTTGAGGACAATTCCAGGTTGGATTTCGGAAACAAAACAGCCAAACATACAGATCAAAACGACCATTAATCTTCTACATTCTCTAGTTGTGTAGACTTTGGGCTAATTCAGATCAGTGAATATTTTAACTTTTGAGAGCGTAAACATGAAACCAATTGGACCCTAGCAGGTCCAATTGGTTTCATGTTTACGCTCTCAAAGAGTTATATCTGGTTAACCAACATCATCTGGAGCAGTGGTTCCCAAACAATGTGCAATCGGGGGAGCTGATCCCATGTTTGTATTAAAAATGTTGTGAAATTCTAAACATGCAATCAAGTGGGGCTTGACGTGGTTAAATCACTGAATGTTTGGGTATACCGAAGAGACATCCAATGTATCTTTTGGGTTTTCAGTGGGAAACACTGATCTATCGGTATCTAGACTAGACCAGTGGTTCCCAAAGTGGGACCCGGGGACCCCTATAGTTCCAAGGGGCCCCCAACTAAATGGTTGGAAACCAATTGGACCCATGGGTCTATAACTCTGAGAGTGTACAAATCCTCTCTCTCTCTCTCTCTCTCTGACTGTCTGTCTCCATTGCCAGAGCATCACTCTGCTTCTGTTTATCTGCTGCTAGCTCCTCCATCACCATTTCATTCCTTCACTTTCTCTTTTCTTTTCTCAATGACTCCTTATCTCATCTGTCTGTCAAGAGATAAAGAGAGAGAGAGAGAGAGACAGAGAGAGAGACAGAGAGAGAGACGAGGGAGAGAGAGACAGAGGGAAAAGAGATAATGCAGAACACTTTCATGCCCTCTTCTGAATTAAACAGTGAGGACAGCCTGTACTTCATGGGTGCTTTGAGAGAGAGAGAGAGAGAGAGAGAGAGAGAGAGAGAACCAAAGAGATAGGAATGGAAAAGGGAAGAGGCATGTATGTAATTTGGCAGCTGTGCCACATTCCCTGGTGTGCAGGTGAATATTTCTCTACCATCATAAAGACCTGGTTCCTGATAGACACCACAGGAAGATAAAAGGTTCAGCCTTTTCTATTCGCTCCACAGTCCTCACTAATTGGCCAGGTTGAAAGGAGGTGTCGCCGGGCAGAAACCAAACCGGTCACCCAGCCGAGCCCCAGAGTGTGACCGGAAGGGGGTTATGGGTTGGGCTGGGGGCATGGAAGAAAGCATCTATTCTCCTGAGATATGTGATCCCATAATCTCTCTTACCTTTTTGATCTCCCCCTCTCACACACACACACACACACGCACGCACGCACGCACGCACGCACGCACGCACGCACGCACGCACGCACGCACGCACGCACACAGAAAGCAACAGATCGGTCCGTCTATACCAGTGGTTTTCAACCTCTTTGATACCAGGGCCCACTATTTATTCAGCATTTGAGCCGCAGACCACCATTAGATGAAATTTTAGCCCCACAGACCCAAAACTAAAGATTTTTCTTTTGCTTTTGTCCACAATTCCATGCTGGAAACAAAACAGTTAAACATACAGATCAAAATGACCTTAATCGTCTACAACATTCTCTAGTTATGTAGACTTGGGGCTAATTCACATGATAAATATTTTAACTCTTGAGAGTGTAAACAAGGGTCCATTTGGTTTCATGTTTACGCTCTCAAAGAGTTAGTGTTGGTTAACCAACTTTCCATCATTTAGCCTCTGGGAACCACCTGGAACTCTCTCATCGACCACTGGAGGCCCCCGCACCACTGGTTGAAAACCCCTGATCTATACAACATGAGCACTAAATCATTTAACATCGATTCCCAGAAAAAACTGGGTCTTCCCTTGTCTCTTTTTTCCCCTTTTCACTTATTTCACCCAAAACAGCCCCTCCTTATCTGCTTGTTATTCAACGGTGGGATGGCAAGCCAACCCAACCCACCCCACACCTCCACCACTCTACCACCCCCTCCCTCCCTCGCTCCCCACGCCTCTGACAGTGCCAACTGCCGCCTGACCTCGTAAAGGATGCCTTGTTTAGCATTAGTGTCACACACCCCCGCGGCTCAGCAAGGACACGTCTTACCAAGGGGTCCGGGCCGCACGTGGAGACCTCTCACATTCCTCACCACGCACAGCAGCTAGCAACAACAGCACAGCAGCAGCGTGGCGGTGCATGGCCACATTGGAGCCGGGGAAGACATTTTGACAGGGCAAGGTTGTATGTGAGAGACTTTTCTAAAGTGCATTTTCTTAAGGCGTTTCTGATTTATTTAGACGGCAGCAGGGGCGGATCTAGGCATGGGCATGGGAGGGGGGGCAATGCCCCCCTAAATGCCCAGTCTGCCCCACCAAAGATGATGGCATGCAAAACAACCCAAGATATTTCAAAATAAATAAATTGCGTAATAAAAGTCCTGTAACAGAAAATGGTATTGGTTGCGACTTCATGATGAAGCCGCACCCATACCATTTTCTCTTGCCCCTCCAACATGTTCTCTTGCCCCCCCCAAAGGAACATGTTACATCCGCCCCTGGACGGGAGGGGAAGAGAGAGAGAGAGCCGGGTTGTAAATGAAAGGCGGATTAATCTACAAGCTACCCATGCATCAAACCGACACCACCGCGGATGCGGACACTGCAGCAACAAAGTGTGTGGGTTTGAACCCCGCGAAACGCATGCTAACTATCTGAAGCCTCAGAGCTTCATGGTGCAGGCATTCTTAAGAAGGATAGTTTAGCACAGGAGTTGGAAAATGTCATTTCAGACTAGCACCGTCCCCCACCTCCCCTTTCCCCCCCTAGACTAGTTCTGCTCTTTATACAACTTTAATGTATCCCTTTGAACATCTTCGCTGTTAACCTAACCCTGCAATAGCTGGGCTCTGGGGCCCAACATTAGAAGTATCTACAGTACAACCAGGGAGGGCTGATGCTGAGAACCAGGACCATTTTGTAACACACACACACACACACACACACACACACACACACACACACACACACACACACACACACACACACACACACACACACACACACACACACACACACACACACACACACACACACACACACACACACACACACACACACACACACACACACACACACACACACACAAGCTAAAGCTGCAATCTGAATGTGAATTCCAAATGATAGCCTGATGAAGGGTGAATGAGATAGAAACGTTTCTGTTCCCGAGCCTCACTGAGGTCAACCACTAGTGCTTAGTTGTGGTATGTTAGTATGTTAGATGTATAGTTTAGTTTTGTTGTAGTAGTCCATAGTTGTAGTATATATTTATATGTGTCTGTTCAGCTGCTTAGTTGTAGTATGTTTTAGTCTTAGCCATATAGTTTAGTTGTAGCATATATGTCCTGTCTAGTTCCTGTCTAGCTGTCTGTTTAACTTTCACTACTTGCCACTTTATAATTATACCTGGTTGTAGCTTAGCACCTTCTCCCCACTTTATGCTGCTACAGTTGCACTTTACTGCTCTAGTCTGTTGCACTACGTCACTTACTGTTTCTTGTATTGTTTGTTTTTTGTCCTTTTTCTTGCACTGCCTATTGTCTTATTGCACTGGGGAACAATGGAAACGTTATTTCATCCCTGTATGTCCTGACATACACTGGAGTGACAATAAAGAAGCTTGAACCCTGAACCACATTGTCGGGATCATAGTTTTTGGAAACTAGGGGACCCCCATGAAGAGCTTTACTCCAGTGTGGCTTACAGTAAGCAACACCGATGCATGGTAATACATCAAATACATTGAAATAGTCAATAAGAATCATATGTACAGTAGAAACTAACATATACTATTTTAACAATGATACAAACTATGAGAATACAGGCCACAGTAAGTGTTACAGGCTAAGTTGGAGTTTTAACCCAACCCCAGAACCCCATGCACTTGTCTGTGTGCTTCTCCATTAGGGACTTTCCCAGCAGTTCATTTCAATTGAAAATTAATTAATGATGAAAAGACTGATCATAATGTATTTTTGATCTATAAGGCCAGGCCTTGTACGAAACTGTGAAAGAGTAGGTTAGCCGTATATAATTTTTCAAATTTCAGACGCTGTACCTCCGGCCATTTCTCTGTGTACCTTAAAAATGAACCTGTGAAAACAAAATTGTGATGAGTCATGCGAGACACAGAGGCAACACACTGCAAGATATTTGTTGTTGTTGCACTATAAGCTGCAAGAGTTGCAGTGATGGCCAAATGTTTCAAGGTATGCTTGCGAGAGGAAAACATGAAAACCTTTGAGCTTGTTTCCGTGTGTGGTTTAATTGGAGCGCAAAGTAATTGCTCTTTTATGATGAAAACAGAGTTGTGCTCTCTCCGAGTCGAGAAATTAAACCAAGAAAATGGCTTTGTTTTTTAAGTTGATTGGAAACGCTGTGACATTTGAAAGAGGCTCATGGCTTCTGAACAGAACTGGCAAAGAAAGTCTAGACTGGAGCGATGACAAAGGAAAAGGGAACAACTAATACACGTCAGAGTTGGTCCGTTTTCACGTGGCAGCCTGTCAGAAAACCCATAATAGTCCTGGAACTTTATACCATTAAGCAAAAATGAAAAAAAAAAATAATAAATAAATAAAAATAAAACCCCTATTTTGGCGCAAACGTCTGGTAAAAATAAGCTAGTTTCAGCAAAGAGGTAAACAGCGAGCATTGTGTGTGTGTATATATAATATATATCACACACACAATGTTATAGAGTAAACATGTCTGAATGTCTCTCTCTCTCTCAAACACTGTTTAATTTGCAAGCTGTCTAACGTTGGATGGAAACGTATATGAAAGCGTCTCATTTAAATGCACGGCGAATAACGGTGCAGGATACAGCTTGTCAACAGCCAGTAGACAGACAGTGTGTTTAATATTTCCTCTTCAGACACCGGAACAGCGAGAGGTCGGCAGACTGAGTGCTGATGGAGGCTGAAGCATATTGTGAGGAAAAGGACGTCTCAAGTACTGTGTGTCAAAACCAAGCGAGAGAGAGGCGAGGCGAGAAAACAACTTACAAACTGACAAAGTCATCTAAACTGGATGTGAGTGCTAATGAAAATGAGCCAATATACTGGAGGATCGTTTCTCTAAAGTGTTGTGACTGAAAACGAAAGGGACTAATTCCATCTGATGACATGATGATGATATTTTCTCGAGGCGAGCGGAGTGATGTCTCTAGCTCCGTCTAATGGTATTAATAATAATAGTCTCCCACACGAGTTTAAAACAAATAAAGCTGTTAGGACAATTAAGAAGATCAAATGACTTGTGATGATGCCTTTTTTTCGATTTATTTTACAAACAATATTTGACAGCTATTCACTTAAAGACTGCATTCTCATCCTCTGATGTAAACACGCCTTGAATATTGTCCTTTCTCTGAGAAAAAACAACAAAAGAAAGATCAACAAAATACAAAAAAAAACACACTGAATAATCCAGTAGTCGGTAGGCAGAAAACATTCCACAGAGCATTGGGATGACTCTAAGCCAGATTTTTAGTGGAATAGTGAATGCATGCGAAGTGCTCTGGCCTCTGACAAAGCCTCGGGTACTTCGACTCAGATAGATAGCGGCGACACAAACACTGTTCTTCCCTTTGCCCCTCCCCTCCCTCCCAGCACTCACACACAACGATCACAGGGGGCTCAGCGAAGACGCACATTATGTGAACAAAGAGTGGATGAGCGGAAGAGAGGAAGAGAGAGATAAATGAATTTGTGTAGCTGCACAGTGTCTGGAATGAACCCAAAATGTGCATAAAGTGTGAGTGCGAGAAAGAATGAAAAGGGAGAGAATTAGAATAGGGACAAAACAAGAGGAACACGGGGGGAGAGAGAGCCCAGGGGAGAGAAGTGTGTGTGTGTGGGGGGGGGGGGGGTGGGGGGGGGGGTGCAAGGTATAGAGAGAGAGAAAGACAGAGAGAATGAGAAAAAGTAAGAGATGGAACGAGAGCATTAAAGGGGAACTCAACCCATTTTCAACATTTTAATATGTCATTAATATACCTTAGAGATGTTGTGTGGACATGATAAAAAATCCCCCAATTCTGTATTTCCTAAAAATGGAGGTCTGAAAAAATCATTAACATGGTTAAATACATCTGATGACATCATCAAGATGTATTTCACCATGTTAATGACTTTTCTTCCAGACCCCTTTCTCCTGAGAGGGTACAAATGGAACCAAATGGACCCGCTAGGGTCCATTTGGTTGACATTTGTATCCTCTCAGGAACATTTTTGAAAATGGGTGGAATTCCCCTTTAAGAAAGGAAAAGGGAAAAGGGAAAAACAAAAACAAAGAATCAACAGCGTTTCCCCCCCTCCATTGTGAGTCATTAACCAGCCTAACGTGGGACTATATGAACCCTCTCTATCCCCCCTCACCCACCCAGGGTCCTGCGGCCTCCCTTTCTCTGCGAGATTAACGACAACACCACCAACACCGATGACAACTGCAGTGCTGAGTGACAACAATGGCACGACTGAGCTATAGCGAAAAACAGAGCTCTCCATATATAGTATACAGTAGTTATACAACATTAACATCACAGCCAGCCACACATTAGCAGAAACTGTTCAGAGTCTGTTCTGTTGTTGCTTGGTCGAGCTCCCGTTAGCACACCTGGTAATGTCACATGGTGGGGATTGGGGTTCCACCCCACAGAGTCACTGCGGGGTCTGCTTCCTCCATCACTGTTGTTGTTAATATCACTGACTCTGTAGCCCCCCTAATGTCTCGACAGCAGTGCTTTTCAACCATTTTGATACGAGGGACCACTTTTTGATGACATTTTAGCCCCACAAACCCCAAAACTAAAGATTTCTTTTGCTTTTGTCCACAATCTCAGGCTGGAGTTTGCGAACAAAACAGTGTAGGCTTCTTAATTAAGTGGTGCCATTTCAGACAATGAATATTTTTTACTCTTGAGAGTGTAAACATGAAACCCAATGGACCCGCAAAGTTCCATTTGGTTTCATGTTTACCAATTTTCCATCATTCAGCCTGGGAACCACATGGAACCCTCTCAAGGACCACTGGTGGTCCCCGGACCCACTGGTTGAAAACCACTGCTCTACAGTGAGTGAGTCAGGGTCAGGGTTTATTTTTCTTCCACTTTCCTTCTTTTTGTCATCCCCAGTTGGTCTCTGCAACACGGAGAAATGTTCTGCATTTGTCAGACTGTGCATTTGACGGTTTGTTTTCTGTGTGTATTGTTCAATGTGTCGATACATTATTTAAAAAAAACAAAAAACAAAACAGAAAGGCATATTTTTTTCCGTATAGTGCTTCAGTTCACCCTCAAACGTCTCAGACAAGTCTGTGGTTTCGATTTTCCACCGTCACTTTTCTCTTAAAGGTAGAAACCGCGACGCTGGCTACTAGCCACACGTCACATAATGTTCACACGACTCTGCCAAGACAGAAAAAAGAACAACAATGCGAATCACAGCGGTAAGCAGCATCAGAGATACACGTAGTTTAGTCGTTTGTTTGTATTTTTTTTGTTCTGCTTTACTGTACAATGCCTTTTTTAAGCTATAGTTAATGTTTGGCCCACATAGAAGAATACAAGTTGTCCACCATGAATGAGATACATTTAAAACACATAATATTCAGCCACAGTGCACGACGAGTATCACCACCACAACCCCACAAAGTCCCCAACCCTGACGCGTCAACTTCAAACCAAACAGACCGCGTCTGAAGCAAACGTTTACCGTTTCCCCTTCATTTCTCTAAAGTTCACTCTTAAAGTTCGTTGTCACTTCTCTCCTATTTATTTTTTTCCCAGAAATACGAAATGATACTGAACATGTGGTCCGTGTCGGAGAGAGCGAGGTCTAACATGGTGATGATGATGATGAAGAAGAAGATGGCATCTTGGAATGTGAGGTGAGGTGAGGCTTGGAAGTCTGACGTCAGTATCGGTATAGAGGACGCTAATCGAGGTGATGTACAGAGTATATTACTGTATATACTGTATTATACTGTATATATACATTATTATACTGTCTGTGTCCCTATAGGGTTTTTCTTTTTAGATCAACTCATGAGTAACTGCATTTGAAATATAAACAAATCATCTCTGGTCGTTACATTCATATGGATATGGAGAATCAACTGAATACACTAATATTTACTGCTGCTGAATTCGTTACGTTTTCACTAGAAACAGACTGTTTCATTATATTAGTGACTGACAGTTGTAAACAATATGGACACACTATAGCGCAGAGACGATTTGTTTGCTTTTGGACTGAGACGCTTCTATCCAAGGTGATTTTAAACCACGATATTCTCCACAGAGAAATGACTTCCGCGAACGACAGGATTGCGCGAGTGACGTCAGGACTTCGGGGCACTCTGTAACATACTGGCATGGGAAAGCAGCTGACGTTTGACTTTTTTTTCCCGAAGGCCGGGCTGGACTTCGGAGACAGAGGAGGGCCTTCCCTCTCTTCTCCCCTAGCCCCCCTCCCCTCACACGTAGATGGCAGTCCGCGAGATGACCGACCCGTCCCGCTGCGACTCCATGTCGTCGTCCAGGTCGAGGTACGACGCGTCCACCGCCTCCTCGTCCTCCTCCTCCTCTGGCTCCTCGCCGCGGGACGCCCCGTGCCGGAGGAGGTACCCGGCCGACGACGGGGGCGGCGGCGCCGTGCCGCTCCCCCCTCTTCCTCCTCCTCCTCCGAAGCGGTCGTTATAGCGCCGCTCCTCGTCGTCCTCCTCGTCCTCCAGGCTGTCGTCCATGAGTGCGCTGCTGTCGTTGTTGAACTTGTTCCGTTGGCGCCGCCGCTCCGACACCTCGTCTCCGCCCCCCGCGGGGTCTCCTCCTCCCCCTCCTCCCAGCAGGACGTCGTGGGAGGTGCCGTGGAGGTGGTGCGGGTGATGGTGGTGGTAGCTGTTCTCCGTCAGCGTTCCTGTGGCGTCACAGCCCTCGCGGTACGTGTAGACCGGGCCGTTGTTGTTGCCGCCGCCGCCGGACGTCCCGTTCTTGCCATCGGGCACGAACCCCAGTAGGCGGGCTTTGTGTCCACCGCCTCCAGTACCTCCCGTACCTCCTCCTCCTCCGCCGCTGCCCGTGGACGTCACCGAGTCCCCGTTGGCGCCCGGGTAGCCGCCGCCACCTCCGCGGCGTTGATTCCGGCGGCGGTGGCGGCCGCGGGCCGCCAGCAGCGCGGCCACCAGCCCGCCAGCAGACACCAGGGCCAGGAGGGAGCCTATGACGGCGCCCGCCACCATGCCGGCACTGGAAGGGTCCGCCAGGGCCTCTGTAGAGTGGGGGGGAGGGGAGGGGTGGTATGTGGATGGAGATGACATAATGGAGGTGGTGGTGGGGTGGGTGGGAGAAGGTAATGGTTTGTTTCGTAAGAAGAACGTCTTGCATGGTGGGTTAGTAGCAGAGTAGTGGTTATGTTTCTTCTTTTAAAACGTGTGCCATCTTCTCATCTACTGTTTATCACTCCTTTTTTGGGGGTGAGGGTGCATTCAGTCACAACTGGGATCAGGGCGATCACTTTGCTCTCCAAAAAAAAAAAGGCCCAGGTCGGCCCCCAGCCAATCTCTAAACATGTTACAGTGTACAGTATGCATGGCATTATCCATGCCGGCACTTTTGTAGCTTTGGTTGACTCTTCTCTCTCTCTCTCTCTGGCCAAAGCCTTCACTACGTTAACGTCCTTTGGTCTAAAAACAGCAGTTCCTATTTGGTGTGAGCCAGGTTTGCCTCGTATTATATGCACTCTTGTTTCAGTTCGAGGTCGAAACAAACACACAAAACACAGCAAAAACAAAAGAGCAAGAGGAAAAGAGGTATAACGGCGTCGTCGGCGGTGGTGGTGCATGGGGTTGATTTGTTGCCCTGCGTTGTCAATGCCCTACAGGCGTTACAGACAAGCAGCACAGAGAGGGGACAGGACAGGCTGAGGAGGACAGACAGGCAGTAGAGAGGTTACTCGGAAAAACAAGGACAGGATAAGTAGCGCAAAGTGGAAGAAAAGAGCTACGCGCTTCACACAACGTGCATGCACTGGTCGTGGAAAAGTGCCAACAGATCAATGATCTGTATACCAAAAAGCCATTTACCTGCCCGCTCATCTGTCCAAAACCCTCGCTGCACCCATTCTGCCCTCTTACTCATCCCCAATTACCTTCCCCTCATCCCTTTATCCTTCTCTCAGCTTTGTTTACCTTGGCCTTCGACTGCTCTGCTCCGCGCCGCCCCGTTTCCCAAACTCAAAACTGGTCAGCTCAGCTGAAACGCCCGGGACCGCGTCCAAGATAATAAAAAAAAAACGACAAAACGCCCGCACGGATCGGAAACACACACACGCAGAGCGCTCACACAGCTCACAACGGGGACATTTCTTTTTTTTTTTTTTTGCTTGGCTTTTTCAAACGGGAATTTTGGCTGCAGGGGTAGATGACATAGAGAAGCGCCAGTTCAAAGAGTTTTTTAGGGATTGCACACTGCGCCATAGAGGAGAAATGAGTGTCAAACGAGGGGACGGGGATGGAGGATGGAGGGAGGGGGAGACAGAAGCCGAGAGGGAGCTGTCCGGAAGGACATCGGCTAAAGCCCCACGCTAGTAACGACGGGGACATTTTCAGTCCATTCTTTCCTGCAGAGCGCGGAGACCGCATGCACGCGAGTCCAAGAAAAAACGGCACGTGACGTGCGGCGGGGAGATTATACGTTGTCGACAACTCGCCCATCCCGCATTATGCAAATCAAGTGGGCTCTTATTTTGCCGGCGGCACTCGCCAAAAAAACAAATGGAATACTGCGGTGAAAATCCATTCAAACAACCCCAAGCAGAACGGAAACAAGCAGCAGCAGGGGCGGGGGGAGGGAGGGAGGCGCGCATCCTCGACAGCCTTCAATAAGAGGATGACATTATTTATTTATTTATTTAGTTTTCCAACGAAATTACTCTGGACTTCAGATAAGGCTCTGTGTGCGCCGCGGCCCAAACGCGAGATCTGATAGGCAAAGCAGCAGGCAAATGCTGCGTTTGAGAGAGCCCCGCTATGAGGGATGATAAACTACATGCACTGCATATTCCCTATGCTAATGGTCTTCACAAAGGGAGAGGGAAACGCAAGTTACTGTGAGGAGAGGAGAAGAGAAGAGAAGAGAAGAGAAGAGAGGAGAGGAGAGGAGAGGAGAGGAGAGGAGAGGAGAGGAGAAGAGAAGAGAAGAGAAGAGAAGAGAAGAGAAGAGAAGAGAAGAGAAGAAAAGAGAAGAGAAGAGAAGAGAAGAGAAGAGAAGAGAAGAGAAAAGAAGTAGAATTCCACCCGAGAAGGCATTCTTACCTTTATTTCCAGCTTATTTATTTCCAAAAAGTGTGGACCTTAAGGGCTGTGTCCCTATTCCATCCTATGCTCAGTGATATGGGATGTTGTTCAAATGCAACTATTTCCATTGCCACAAAATTCTCTCTCCACCATGATGTGTGTTGACACACAGTCTTTCACTTTTGGTGAATTTGAACACCATCCCATAGCCCCTTTTTGGAAATAAATCAACTGCAAATAAACGTAAGAAAGCCTTCTGGGTGGAATTCTCCTTTAAGGGGGAGCGGAGAAAAAGAGAGCAGAGCAGAGCAGAGCAAAAGAGAGCAGAGCAGAAGAAAAGAGAGCAGAGCAGAGGAGCGAAAGAGAGCAGAGAAGAGCAGAGAAGAGAAGAGAAGAGGAGAGACCAACATCACTGTCTCATCATATTCTCCCGGTCTCGGCTCTCACATGAGATAAGCTAAGGTCACGCCAGGCCGGGTTAGACAGACGGTTTGGGGAGGCTGCGGCAGGGCTCCGGGGACGCCATATGATGTGGAAATTAGGGGACACAGTTTGGAGATGTCCAATTTAGGTGACAGAAGGCACCGTGGATTAGGAATTCACTCAGCACTGGCTGTCCCAGATATTCTCCCTCTCTGCCATGTAGAAAAACACAAACACAAAAGCCCAGCAGAACCCTGGGAATACAACGTTTGTGCCAAAAAAGCCCTTATTTATATTTATCGCTCCGTTTATATTTAAAGGTGCAAGCAGGGACGTGTATTGAGTAGCTGAATGAGAAAACCCTCTTGCGGCTGAGTAATGGCGGCCCCACCGCAGGTTGTTCCGCGTCCCTTTCCCCCTCTATTAATCAAGTCGTTAAAAATCTATTATTCCTTGAAGGCTGTAATGAACAATGTTCCTACAGAAAGGCCCATTATGGCTGGTTTGTCCGTTTTTTCAATAAGTCTGAGGTTTTGCATGCAAAGAGAAATGTACAGAGTATTTCACGGCTTTACAGTCTGGCTTCAGTCCGATAAGAAAAAAGCGACAAAAAAGTAAAGACGATCAACAAAATATTAATCAGCAGTGCCACCGTCTGGGACAATCCGAAAAATTCTGAGTGTTGGTTTAACTGCAGGGAGAATGTACGAACGGAAGCAAATTGCAGGTTCGTTTGATTTTTTTTTTTTCACCGCAACGTTCGTCCTGATTAATTTACAAAGAAGAAAATCCTTGTACACGTTCTCAGAGGCTGCTTTATATTTAATCTCTGACTGCGTCTTGCTCTGCGGTCTGGGCTAGAGATGGGGAGGAGGATATACTGTATGATTTCATCATTCATCGCAATAGGACGGCGCTTTCCATTATCGGGATGATCCTTCAATTTTTCTCTCGCATGAGCGTGAACACCCGCGCAGCGGCATGGATTAAAGCAAAATACAATCTCACGACGGAAAATGTTTGTATGCAATTGGCCAAACAGTATGAAAAGAAGCCCCCCACATGCATAGTGTGGGGGGATACACATGGATAGTGTAAATGAACCATGTTGTGTGCTTGGTTATCAGGATGACATGAAAGTAGATGCTTTATTACATGGATCTCTCTCTCTCTCTCTCTCTCTCTCTCTCTCTCTCTCTCTCTCTCTCTCTCTCTCTCTCTGCCAGCTAGGCTCCTACACAACTGCTGAAGGTCTGCAAAAGTTTGAATCTGACTTAGTTTCTCACTGAAAAGGGTGTTCACGAAAACATATGGTATGATGCAATGGCAAGATTTGTTTCGTAAGCGAAGGCTAAGTGAAGTGTTTCCAGTAAGGTGCCAGAACAGAACTAAAAAATATTGAAATTCAAATCATGAAATAAATGTATATATTTTTCTGTAAAGGGTGTTCCAGAATAAAGAAATTAGAGCTGCATTAGTCCAATGTTACACCATGTACAGTCAATACACTAATATGCACCATTCTTCAATTCCAGTCTGCTACCAAACGTCACCGATATACAAGTGCACAATGTGTTTCAAGCTGGCCTGTTGCCTCTTTAGAGAATATCATTCTCAATCACTCAAAGATTGTCTCATGGCTATATTCTGACTCTCAGAGTCAGCACTCTTTATATTGCAGCTTGCTATTTGGTTGGTTTAGGAAGCGACATGATGAGGCAAAAGAAATCATCCCACAAAACAAACATCTCCTTGGCCTTGATTTCAAAGCCTTAGATTAGACTTACTGTGGTTGACAACCTATACCCCTACCCTGAGCCTAAAAGCAATCACAGAGCAGTGCATGTTCGACCACATGTGTGACCCTCGTTTACGCATGTCAGGTCTGTTAATTTGGGTGTGCATTCCTGCAATCAACACCACCACATAGAGACAAAGTGTCCCAGATGGTTAGCTCAACTGTCTGGGCACCTAGGCTGCTGAGTCAGCCTGTGCTGCGGGTTCCACTCCCGATCCCGACAGCCATTGCTGCATGATTTCTCCCATCTCTCAATAAAAGGCAAAAAGCTCCCAAAATATGCCCCCCAAAATAACTACAAAAGCATTGGCATGAAAAGTACTTATAATGCAGTATGTCCCGTTTCCAAATGGATAAAATCACTTGAAAATAACAGATCTACAAGCTTGATCGACTAGGTATAAAGTATGTACTGAAGAGGTTTGTTTATGATGTAGTCAAGTAGAAGTAGAAGTATGTTTACTCCAGTAAACAAAAATAAATACACATTTGAGTATTGTACAGCGCACTGGAAATGAGATGATCCTGTAACCTCCGAAAACTGGATCTGAGCTGCACTGACGGTTGTTGCCCCATGCCTCCTCCCCCTGACCCAGAGCACCCACACGCGCACGCACGCACGCACGCACGCACGCACGCACGCACGCACGCACGCACGCACGCACGCACGCACGCACGCACGCACGCACGCACGCACGCACGCACGCACGCACGCACGCACGCACGCACGCACGCACGCACGCACGCACGCACGCACACACACACACACACACACACACACACACACACACACACACACACACACACACACACACACACACACACACACACACACACACACACACACACACACACACACACACACACACACACACACACACACACTCAACAACAACAACACACAGCAGGCGCTTCAGAACGATGTCAGAGCACAGTTATCATCTACACACCAACTCCACCCGCACCGCCCCCAACTGCTCCACCAACATTGTGTTCTGCTCCCGGAAACAGATTTTGCCCAAAGAAAGAAAAAAACAAAACAAAAAAAGAAAGAAAAAGAAGGGCAGGGTAGACAGCCCATGCTTCAGAGGAAAAATAGGCCAGGCATGTCACGCACACGCGCACAAAACACACACTCACGCACGCACGTGACACGCGTATACACCCTCCTTCTCCTCCCCTGCCATCATCATCATCATCATCATCATCGTTGTCGACGGAGACAGCCTGGGCTCGCATTAAAGCACTGAGGGTGATAAATGTCAGAGCGGCAGAGTGGCTTCTATCTGCTCTCTGCATTAGTGTCATGTACGTATAGAGGAGATTAGGGGAGGGGGAGAGAGAGAGAGAGAGAGAGAGAGAGAGAAAGAGAGAGAGAGAGAGAGAGAGAGAGAGAGCAAAATGAGGACATGGAAGCAGAGTTTGTGTGAGAGGAGGGGGTGCAGAAAGGGATGAGTAGAGGAAAAGGAGGTCCTACGGAGATAGGGAGAGGAGAGGGGACGGGACGAAGGAGGGAGGGGTGGGAGGGAGAACATACAGTACGAGACAGGGATTTCAAAGGAAGAACAAGAGAGAGAGAGAGAGAGAAAGCATGAGAGCAAAGAGACGAGATAAAAGCCGGCGAGGGTAGTGAAGAAGAAAGAGCGACATGAATCCAAATAATCCTGTGTTGATGTTCTTTTCGCCGCCTCACCTCACTTCCTCCCCTAACCCGAGGAGCCAGCCGACTGTCGGAGCACCGAGTATTGAAGCCTGCAGGCCCACAGGAGAGGGGAAAAAAAGTTCTGCCGAGTTTTTTCCTTATTATCGGAGATAGCCTTTGGGTCAAGGACCGGACCGGATGTTGTGTCAATGTTTTTTTCATTCATATAGCGCTATAGCCTCGGAAAAGCAGACTTTTAATTTGGTATAGGGCCTTCTCAATGTGTTTTTCCATCACCCAGCGACAGCAAAGCAATATGGTGTTAATAACCCTTGTCGGGTTCCGGCAAGGCCCGGAGGAGAGAAAAAAAGTTTTCCCTTGTCAGAGATAGCCTTTGGGTCAAGGACCGGACTGAATGCTGTTGGTTTGCATTTCTACAGTGCCTTTTCACTATATTGCTCAAGGGCTCAGGGAATCGGGAAACTTCCTGTCTCGAGATTGCCACTCTACCTCCTGAAACTGCCCAATGGCATCGAAGTAGATCCACTTTTTGGATTTTCCCCAAATGTTAACAGATCACACAGTGAACCGAGAGGCGCTCTTATCATCGTACATCACCAACCTATGATTTAAATTCCCCATTCATTGTCAGTGGGAATCCATTCTCTGTGCAGGACAAAAATAGCCAATTTCATTGTCTACAATGGTTTGTTGAAGATAAAAACACAAGAAATGGCGCATCACTGAATTGGCAGCTGCTGTATTCTTCTACTAGAAGGCTCTGGCCAATCAGAAGTTTTCATGGCGTTGCCGAGATACGAGATAGCCAATCAGATCGCTGGTACAAAGCGCATCCCATGGCTCAGGGCGACTTGTGCCATAATGGGTAATCCTCATGCAACCTGTTAGCCAATCTCTTAGACACTGGGACCATTCCATCTCCTCCATCTCTAATTTACTAGGCCAAAAAGTACACATATGTGTACTTTCTACGTGTAGGAAGGGTCGAAAACATTTTACCCTTGAAAGAGCTGGATGTTCAGGCTTTATCAAAACAAATTAACTATTAGCAAGAATGGAAACTTTGTAATGGAAACAAATTTGTTTTCAGGTAGAAGTATTGGACTTGCAAGACTATCACTTTTGCACAATCCTGTAGTTATTTTTCATAAATAGAAGCCTGTCAGGTTCAATAAGCACATGCATTTCCACCAAAGAATATAATCAGATGTGATACAATTAGGCTAAATAGTCAGTCACAATGGAAGTTGACACCATACACGGACACCAGTCACTACATCCCCTGTGGGGATGTGTAGGAAACGCATGTGTGGAACTTGATGTTCTTGTCACTGCCTCACCTCACTTCCTCCTAACCCGAGGATAGGAGGAAAAAGAACCCTCGTTGGGTTCAGCCTCTGCCCAAATGTTCACCCTACAGCAGGGATGTCAAACTCAAATACACAGCGGGCCAAAATAGAACAATTTGTACAACTTGAGATCCGGAGCTGCCAGACTGTGTTTCAATATGTATTTTAATATGTATTTTATTTAATATGTATATGTATTTTAAAGATCAGTTTCAGGTTTTGTGAGGCTCACATAGTAAAAAAAAAAAAAAGTTAAACCAATTCAGTTGAGAAAGTAAAACAATGAGTTTCATTCATTTTGTATCATATATACACGGGGGACAGTTATAACAGTATTTAAATATCATCCGAAGACAATTCATTAACAGACCTGATTTAGCCCCCGGGCCTTGAGTTTGACATACAGTATGTGCCCTATAGGGATTAGACAACTGGCACTGAGATGGAAAAATCGTGGGATGAAAACTTAAAAGAAGAAAATAAAAAAAAGAAAGATATACCTTTTGATTCAAGCCCGAAAAAGCACTGTTAAAATAAAAGAATAATTCATGCAGTAAATATTGCCAGTCAGACCTTACAGTCAACAACAAAAGCTCTTAATAAAGGCTCTTGACAGAAGCACGTTTCAGTGTTTCAAAATAACTGTTTGGTGTGAATGCTTTCAATCAACTGATGAACATAAATGCCTGAAGAAGGTCAATAGACCGAAAGCTTGCCAACTAAATCCATCGACTGTGAGCCGTCCTGAGTGCGCAGATCCTCTTTATCGTGCTTTTCACTGAGAATAATTGTTTAAAAGGAGTCTCTCCATAGAAAAATGACAGCAATGGGAATTAATATTAATGCAATCGCCTCATCTTCCATGACAAAACTTACAAAAAGGCACTGTAGGTCAGGATAAAAACGATAAAGTCACAATCCGTTCTCTGTTCTGACACAGCAACATAGATAAGTGAACTCTCCCCTGACAGTCTGATACAGAGACTAGACTTAACTTAGATCTTAATTGCAATCTCCAAATAATGTGTGTTTAACACATTTAACAAGGTGGACAGGTTTGCAAAATCATAAAGGCTGATGCAAACAACGGGTTGGGCCTTATTGTATCGTTTGATACAGACATCTGATACTATACCACCAAAGTGCCCCGGAGCAACAGTGCCTAGCACTAGCACGACTGAGACTGAGGCTGATTTTGAAGTGGGTTTTCATTGCATATGAAGTTCTGAGAAAGTTCCCCTTCCGTGACTTTTCCTAAATATGAAAATCTCTGTCATCTCTGTTATTCTGTTCCTCTGTATTTCTGTAACATTTTCAAAATATGAATTTAGAGCCTATATACATATCATGCCTGTAAAATCGGGGTCCAGCTGACCTTCCTCCCCTATCAAGCAAGAATCTTCCCACCTGACAGCTGCTGGAGGCATCTGCTGTTCCACTAATGTGGCATTTGCATTTCAATCGTAATATAAATGACAGATTTGCTGGAACAACGGATCTCCTCTGCATGTCAGTGTGAACTGTTGAGTAGGGGAGAAATGGGTATAAGGAATCCAAGCAGTCGAAGGGAATGTTTTTGTTCAGGAGGCACCTGTGGTCCATGAGGGGATTCCAGGTGGTCTATAGCCAAATGATGGAGAGGTGGTAACCAAATGGACTCTTACTAGATCTTAAACCAGTTATTTTGAGTATAGGATGGAAAACAATCAGTGCCCTGCCAGCACGGAAGCGCTCTTGAGCATAACTGCCTGGTGGAGATGAGGGTAAAAATCATTATCAAATTTTATAAATCCTCATCTCGTCCAATGTCATCCTATAGGCGATCTACGGGCATATTTTTTATCTCCTCCAATGTCGCCCTTGGATCAAAATAAGTCAAATAAGTTTAATCATATTCAGGCCTAAAACACCACCACCACCAACAAGAAAAGCACAAAGGAAGAGAAATGTGCATAAGCAACGGTATACTGTATTCCTTTAAATGGACTTCTGGTTCCCATTGGAAAATAAGCGAGAAAAGCAGCAGCAGAAAATGAAAGACATCGTTCAAGCGAGGCCATGCGATTGTTTGTCCCCTCCTGTGCCCCCAGAGAGGGACACGACTCAACACCGAGGGGGAAAAACACACAGACACGTATACGGTCAGCTCCAACCGCAAGGCACACACACACACACACACACACACACACACACACACACACACACACACACACACACACACACACACACACACACACACACACACACACACACACACACACACACACACAGCATAATAATAACAAAATGTTCCAGCGGGGGTCCTGACTCGCTCGCATAATGTAGCCTTCACCTGAATGCGATTAGCGCCTTGTTTTCCCCCCCGGAGGTCGCCGCTACTCCAACCGCACGACTGTTTGCCTTTTTCTGATTCGGCAGA
>CM076970.1:16057753-16152753 GCA_039105355.1 Benthosema pterotum
GCATGTAGTCATACGTGCGACATTGGGGAGTCAGAAACTGAGCGCTCGAGCGCTGTTCGTGCAGCCTGAATAGGGACAGGCGCGTAGTCGAACATACAGTTTATTATTAGACAACACAACAGTGTGTGATAGGCATTGTTTTAAAAAGAGTGAAATACGATCGTGTTTGCACTTTGCAGTGGGTAGTGTTGGAATATGGACATTGTATGTTTATTCCGTCTCTGGTTTGATTGACAGCTAGTGATCGCTATGATACGTTCCGTTTAAGATGATGTTCCACAACGTTATCTAAGCACATTTTGATTACGTTTTCTGTTTGGGACATTGAAGAGCAAAGAGAGTGTATTCAAGACCGACGTGCATTTACGTTTAAGCACCGTATGTAATACGTTAGGTCCGTCATTATTGCTGGCCACGTGTGTTCATGGGCGCCGCCATTACGCACCATCTATTGCGCAATGTCCCGTAGCTGCGATCCGCGGTCGGACCTTTGATGTTTATAACCTCCTTGTGTTACCAGATTAAATCATATGCCTAATAGATACAAGGAAAAAATAACCTTTTATTCAGTCCACTGCTTTATACACTTAATAAAGACCTAAGGGAAACCGCTATATGGGACTTAAGTTAAGAAAAATTAAGGTGATAAGAACGGGAGCTGGACATGTAAATGCTATGATCGCAATGGTGCGATCATAGTGACAGTCAAATGCTGCTTTTGTCTTTTGTGAGGGGAATTCCCGGTGGAGCAGAAAACGCAGGTTTGTCCCCGCTGCGCTGTTTCAATAAGAAGCTGAGAAATGCCGTTTTTTATTGAATAATATGCATATATATCACTGGCGACTAGTCGGAAAAATTCCGACTAACAATGTAGTCGTGTCGACTACCAAAAATCACGTTTGGTTAATGCCCCTTATTAGCACACCAAACTGTGAACTGGAGCCCTGCAGCCTAAAGTCTCACATCCCTCAGTCACACACACACACATGCCGAAAAAACATGGAAAATTGTCCTCACAAGGTCAATTCTGCTATATACTTGCGTGCATAGTAGTACACGCTCATGCACACACGCACACACCCACAAAATCCCACTCTGACACAATGCCACAGGAATGTCGAGCCTCAGTGGGAATAAACCCTGGACCAGGAACTCCACTTGAGCACAGATTAACTGTATGCTTGTAAAAAACCCAAACATAAAATGAAGGGAGAAAAAAAAAACAACGACAAAACTGCGCAACTTTGCAAGGAAACCGAACGAATCTAAAAACTCAAACACACACACGGTTTTGGCCATTCGAAAATAGCCAATCTACAAGCTCACAATGGATTGCAATGCAAGCCATTGCAAGCTTGTAGAGCTGCTGTTTACAAAAGATTTGTATGCGTCTGAAAACTTGAAACAGGTCATTGTGCATAATGACTATTTGAACAGTTCCACTCAAAGCCACTGAGAAGTACTTTTACTTTCACTAAGTACATTTACTTTTACTTTTACTAAGTACATTTTGAATACCAAGCTTTGTTTCCAGGAGTACTTTTTCCCGCAACTGGTAATTGGTTCTAGAAATGACAACATGTGTATCTATAACCTGCATTGACGCAGCGACATCAGAACAACACCTTGCGTGAAGGGCACACAGGTGAAACAAATTAGCATGCAGCAACATTTTTATGTCTCGCCTCAAAACAAATGGTTTCTGTTGTCGGCAGCAAGTGTGTTTTCGCGAAGAGAGACAAAGAGAGATTATACAGCAGCATTATTCGGAGTAATGACTGTGATTTGTACAGAAGAACATCTGTATGCCTGAAGGTTTTGTTCAAATACAGAAGAACATCAGTGCTCATTTATTTTCCCCGGCTGCAATTACTGGGACTGTAGGCCTATGTTATTTTAGCTTCCCCTGTGGGAGCAGCATATAAGGAGCCACACACGGCTGCCGTCTCCCAACGCGAGGCGGGCGTTTGTGTCTTGTATGGCTTTCGTTTGTGATTTCTCCCTGCGGTTGAAAGTTTGTACAAAGGCCACACATCATGAATCAGTTTCCTTGATGCGGTGGTGCCCTTTGAAACCGGTCCAGAGACCTAACAGTACAGTCAGTGCCACACTTCCAGAGAAACATACAGCTCTCCGAATGAAAACAAATCTTGTAGACAACCAAGTCATGCAACATGTCTTTTGTCTGAACAACACAGCGATTATCCCAGGTCAGTGGTTTTCAACCTTTTTTTCCACATAAAAAAGACCCCAAATGACTCTCTCAAATCCAAAACATTGTCATTGTTGGATAAGATGTCCATGTTTCCATCTGATACCATAGCAGAGATAACGGCTGTGTAAACATTGCGTAAACAATTAAATCAAATGGATTTGGTTTCATTTTTACATCCGAGTTAAACATCTATAAGGGTCCACTTGGTTACCACCTCTCCATCACTTAGCTTGAGAGGGTTCAGCTGGAACCCTCTCAAGGACCACTGGTGGACCCCAATCTGTAGTGGAAAGCAGCTACTCTTCTACGTTTACAGATCCTTCATACATCACACTGTTGAACTCTTGGTTCTGACTTCTCATCATGCAAGCCCCCCCGTCATCTTCAAACAGTGCTATAATTAACCAGGGACTGGAACTAGTGTAATGCTTCATTGTCACCCGATGGCGACGTGAAGTGCTGAGCTTGTATGTCTGACGTTATTTCAGGTTTCCGACACTACGGGCGCTGTGGCATTCAGAGGATTGAAAGTCTTCCGTATGAAGTATAGCTTTGTGTGAGTGTTATTTGTAGTCAACTGCTTATTAAGTATTACTTAAAGTACTATCATAGTCACTAGCCACACCATACTGTAACACAAACACACATAATTGCCTTTTAGGGGCATGAAACCACAGATTGAGTTTTATCATGCAGGTTAGCTAAGGCAGACTACAAAAAATATTAGTGGGTGTGTAAGTTTTTGGTGTGATTTTGTTTGTACTGTAGGTACCTTATGCTATAGGCCACCAGCTCAGTGGCCTTGTGGTTAGAGTGTCCGCCCTGAGACTGGGAGGTCGGGGTTCGATTCCCGACCGGGTCATACCAAAGACTCTAAAAATGGGACCCAGTGCCTCCCTGCTTGTCACTCGGCATGAAGGGCTGGATTGGGGGTAAGTCCCTGCGATATACTAGCGTCATGTCCAGGGGGTGCACTTGTACATCAAGCTGCCTCACGCTACAGAAACAGGAGATAGGCTCCTGACCTATAGGGCCTCAATGGTTCAGTTGGGCCTCCTGACATCATGGCCTGGCAAGGCTAATTACTTACTTACCTTATGCTTGCACACTGGCACACTCACACTAACAAACCCATCATTAATTGCATGCATCGCTTACTAACCTGTCATATGTTTGTAATCTGCTATATGGTTTTCAACCTGAACTGTAAATCCTATACCACAAAATCCAGATCCTGTGAAAGTAATTTTATTAGTTATGTTTTGCTGTGAAAAATGAAAAATATGAATAGCACTTGAGTTCAGCAACATGTGAGAGTTAACCCTACGTTAGCACAAATTGCTCTCATACTGAAAAGACTGGCACAGCGTGACGAATCGCACTACTGTTAACACATTCAATAGTGAGGCCACGCTAAGAACCCACTAGGGACAACGGGAAGCCTGGAGAATAACTCAATGTGTTGGATTTGAATGACTGCAGCTACTGTTACTTCCACAGTGGTCCACGCCGGTTCAAACAGTACGGTGGATGCTTTTACCCTGCTGTAGTTTTTAAGCTGAACAGTAAAGCAAACTGCAAAATCAAGCTAGGGTTTTCATCCCTCCTTTAACTACAGTCAAACATAGATATACCGGTAGTCATTTAAACACAGGGGAATCCAAGTAAAAAACAAAGACATTTCCTGGAAGACAAAAAACTAACAGGCAAACTTTAGATCCTCAGGCACATGAACATGAGAGCGACACACACTACTCTGGAATATAACAAAAATATTTCATACCGGCGCCCAAGATAACTAGCGACATAACGGCTGATGGACAGGTTTAATTTTAAGCTGGCATTCAATTCCTTTTTATTCCCCGGACGGAGTAACATTTATCCGTCACATTTTGTTTTCAAAAAGCAGCAGGTAGTACCGTCATTTTCCCCCGCATAATTTCTCAATTGAAGTGTCCCTGAAAGGAAAATTGATGGCAGATTGGCAGAGAAGGCGTACCAGAATAAGGTTGGCTCCTGTCTTCATCACAGACGGCGGGTACACTCGCAAAAAGTACAGCTTTTTCTATTTTCTTTGGTTTATGATCTGCAAAACCCCCCTATGCACGCACGGCGAGGCTCTAAAAAGGTTTGGCATTGTCGCCCCAAATGGGTCTAGTTAAAAAAAATCACTCGACAAAGACCTGTGGCCGTCCATCATATAGCAACACGTTCTGGCACCACTTGTCCTACATGCACACACAAGAAAGCACACGCACAGTGCACCAGTGTTCAACAAGCAGGCCTACTTAAAATACAGAGCAGCAGATGGGACGGCACTCACACCTTTGCATGCACACGTGTGCACATACACATACTACTGTATGCGCCCGAATGAATGTGAAATTAATTGGCTGTGTGTGTTACATGCTGGGCATACTGATGGAAAAGTAACAGAAGGTATAATTAGCATTCCATCTCACACCTACCTGGTCTAATTAATTCAGAGCTACATCCATACGCACATACTGTACTGTACGTTTCATAAAGGACCTGCCGTAAGTAGCGTCACTTCCTCTGTTGTGATTTTTTAGGCTGTGTATGTGTGTGTGTGTGTGTGTGTGTGTGTGTGTGTGTGTGTGTGTGTGTGTGTGTGTGTGTGTGTGTGTGTGTGTGTGTGTGTGTGTGTGCGTGTGTGCAGTGTTTTACACAGTGGAATGTATTTTAGTCTCCATTGTGGTGGGTTGAATGCAGTGAGCTGATTGAACCCAGACCGGGGCTGGTGATACCCATCAACAAAACCAGCCCAGTGAAAAGCAGATGCCAAAAAACTGCTCCCTGTCTCCGCCTGCACACACACACACACACACACACACACACACACACACACACACACACACACACACACACCACACACACACACACACACACACACACACACAATGTCTTTCTCTCATTTCTTCACTGCTCCTCCATCTTCCCACCGCCCTCTACCTCCCCCCCTCCACCCCAACACCACCACACACATACACATACACATGCACGCGCACACACACACACACACACACACACACACACACACACACACACACACACACACACACACACACACAGGTCCCCCTCTCGTCTTTAACTGGGGCAGTTTGTGGTCAGCTGACTCATTTCTGGGGAAATCTGGACTGTGGAAGAGATGGAGAGAGAGAGAGAGAGAGAGAGAGAGAGAGAGAGAGAGAGAGAGAGAGAGAGAGAGAGAGAGAGAGAGAGAGAGAGAGAGAGAGAGAGAGAGAGAGAGAGAGAGAGAGAGAGAGAGAGAGAGAGAGAGAGAGAGAGAGAGAGAGAGAAGAGAAAGAAAGAAAGAAAGAAAGAAAGAAAGAAAGAAAGAAAGAAAGAAAGAAAGAAAGAAAGAAAGAAAGAAAGAACGAAAGAACGAAAGAAAGAAAGAAAGAAAGAAAGAAAGAAAGCAGAGGGCAGTACAGAGAAGAGAGTAGGGGTGGGTGAGACAAGGGGAGATATTAAAAGAAAGAAATGGATCAGCTCCATTCTCTCACAGAACATAACACAGAAAAAGAAAGAGAGAGAGAGATGTATGTTTGAGTAAGGCTGGTGGAGTCTCTGGAGGATTAAGCCGGTCCATGGCTCCCTCTCTTCTCTACTCTGTCCTTTATAGTATCCCTCTGCATGCTCTCCTCCTACACACCGTTCCACATCTTCTTTCCCTTTCTCTCATCACACATCTTTTCTCTCAATCTGTCTTCATCCGTCTCAGCGGCCATGTATGCACTCCATCCTTACAGTACGCTGTTTGATGATTCCCTACAGGCAGTCAGTGGGAGAACCAATAACTACAAGCTCACAACAGTGTGCTGTTGTGAGCTTGTGAATCTGCTATTTTGACCAGATGTGCAACAACTGTGAACTGCAGGCAGCCGGTGGATTCATGACTAGGACACCCTGTGCCCCTGAAGTTTAACATTGGGCGCTCGTTCATGTGCACGTTCATGGAGGAAACACTTCCACAAATGTGGAAGTATAGATGCTACTTCCAGCAGTCTTCCGGGTGCTTCAAAACGCCACTGAGCAACTTGTATTGAAATGAATGGCAAGGGGGCGGGGCTATCTCTCCAGTTAAGCCTCTATATTTTATTACTCATCACTTATGTTTGACTCTGAGTAACATGGCAGCCTCAATAGCGGTAATAGGTTACTGCTTTGAGACATGTACTGTAATATACTCTGTTTTGAGCAAAAAATGCCATACGGGATAAGGAATAGCAGACACAGGAGCAGGGGCGTTTTTGCCATTAGACTGACTAGGCAGTTGCCTAGGGCGCCATGAGGGGAGGGGGGCGACCATGAGGAGATTTTCCCTGGAACCCCCCCTTACCAAATGGACCCGTAAGGGTCCATTTGGTAAGGGGGGCTACAGGGAAAATCTTGCCTAGGGCTCCAAATTGCTTAGAAACGCCACTGCACAGGAGATTGAAAGAAATACATAGAATAAATGTCAACAGCAGCTAGCAAGACGAGGAAGATCTTCGGCAATTAAAGTGTCAGAAAACATAAGTATACTTTTTTCCATCCCTGCCTACAGTAACACTCGGTGGGATGCATGACCAGGCAGGGTACTGTACTGTATGTTGACCATGTAAGTACAATGCAAGCGCAGAACCTTCCTTCTCTCACCCCCTCCTCCCCGCCTCTATCCTTGTCGTCCATTGATCAGTGCATGGCTGATTGGTTGCAGGGTGAGATAGTGACGTGAACTCATCTGCCCCCGGGCAGAACCCTGCCAGCTAATTGAAAGCTAGCTGCTGCTCTGGCTCTCAGGAAGAAGTGATTGCTCTCTTTGCTGCTCCGGAATACATACCCCACGGTATGAAACACACACACGCACGCACGCGCACACGCAAACACACGCGCACGCGCAAACACACACACACACACACACACACGCACACACACACACACACAGGCCATAGATGCAAGCCAGCCAGCACGGAACTCACGCACGCACGCAATTATGCCTTCCCCCCGGTGTGCGATAGGAATACACACAAAAGAGATGGATACACACAGTGCTGCAGCATGAAGGCACAGCGCACACAACCGAGGGAAGGGTTTAGTATTTAGGCGGTTGGCTGGGCCAGGTCAGGTGGGAATGCCAGGGCCGCACTGAAAGTAATGAGAAAAATGACTACGAGGTTGGCGTAAATTGGATGGGTGAGCGCGCACGTACGTGTGTGTGTGTGTGTGTGTTTGTATTTCAGTGTGTGTGTGTGTGTGTGTGTGTGTGTACGCGTGTTTGTATTTCAGTGCGTGTACTTTAGCGTACATTTGTGTATCCCTAGTGGCTTACTGTATGTGTGTGTGTGTGTGTGCAATGCATGTGTATGTACTAAGTACATACTTTATAAAGTATATCGTTTTTGCGCGATGCGAGTGTGTGTGTGTGTGTGTGTGTGTGTGTGTGTGTGTGTGTGTGTGTGTGTGTGTGTGTGTGTGTGTGTGTGTGTGTGTGTGTGTGTGTGTGTAGGGTCTTTATCATAGAAATGGGCGAGAGCAGCAACAGCAGCACAGAGGTAATCATGGGCTTCTCTATATCACTACAGGTAACATATGTTACCACAGGGCCAGGGATGTGTGTGTATGTGTATGTGTGTGCACGCGCGTGCCTGGATGCATGTGTGCGTGAGCCTGTATGAGAGAGAGGGAGGCTGGCTGGGCGAATATGCAGCACAGAATGAATGCATGAGAGAACAGTGACTGTGCGCGTGTGTGTGTGTGTGCGCTCTGCCAACACGTCTTGGTGAGGCATGCTGCATCTGTAGCTGCTGTAGTGAACTGAGATATGTAATTCTATCTGCAGAGCATCAGGTTATACAGTCAGACTGCTAAAGAAGTAAAGGGTGGAATTGGATGGCAGATCGAGGATATCACACTGAAGAGAAAGAGAATAGGCGTGTGAAGCCACAGGGTCATACATCAAAAGGGATAATTCTGACTGAGAAGAGCACAGTTTGATTTAAGGACATGTATGTTTGACTGTTTTGTTTCCCAAATCCAGCCTGGAATTGTGGACAAAAGAAAAATAAATCTTTAGTTTTGGGGTCTAAAATGTCATCAAATGGTGGTCCATGGCTCAAATGCTGAATAAATAGTGGGCCCTGGTATGAAAAAGGTTGAAAACCACTGGGTTAGTGGGATGAATGATGAGTTCTCTATCAGCCTCGCCTCTTCAACCCTCTCCTCTCGTCACCGTATTGACTCCAGCAGTGTTTGAGTGAACAGCCAAACCTGCTTCATCCCGTATGCACATCGCTCAGCACAAACATTATGAAAAGCCAAGGTCCCCTCCTCTCTGTGCCTCGGCTCCATCGGCCGCCCCTAAAATATTTAGGGCCCCCGAATGTACAGTGGAGAAAACAAGCACGTCCATGTAAAATATTTAGGCCGGGAGGCACGCACCGTTCTCAACCCCGTGCTTCCACTCTCACCGCCAGCCAGTTGGCCGATCAAACATTCATGCCACTCCGACAGGACGGATTCGTGTAAAAAGGCTGGCCCTCGAATACGCCACCGAGGGGTACGTTCAATCTGATTGAAGCACAAATCAGAACCCCCAAAACAGGTGTCCGCTCTTGTTCTGTTGGCGATTTACTGTGTTTCCATACAACCGTTATATGGAAAGATTTGTTCTAAAGTGGGATGACGGCCAGTTGGAAAAAGGTAATAGCTTTTTTTACTTAAAAGGGCATTTTCAAGGGGTGCCTGCTGGTGGCTATTGCCAGTTAATAGGCATTCCATGTGCTCCGTGTGTGTGAGGGCCCAGGTTTGAATCTGACAGCCATCTGTTGCGCCTTGCATGTCGTTCCTCGCTCTCAGACCCCAGGTTTCCTGACTATCTACGAATATCTGGGAAAGCACACAAATGGCAATTCATTCTAAGAACATATTAAGGCTTTTACAAGCAGGCAGAAAATGCCTACGCTTGTAAAATGTTGGGGGGACATACAGTATATATATTCTAGATAGAAATAACATTCTGTGCACAATGCACACCACAAGCAATTTCAATTAAATTTCAATTCAAAGCGCATTATTGGCATGAGAAAACATACGGTACGCTTACGTTGCCAAAGCAAGAAGCACAATACAACAACAGTACAACAATATATCAGTAGAAAACAGTCCTATGTACACAAGCCTTGGACAAGCCAGCTGCATCATTGAGTTGTATGAGTTGTACAAATAATGTCAGTACTTGAACAGCGTTCAAGTGAAATATAAAACAGTCATCTTTCTTTCTGGAAATGTTTTTCCTCCGCCTTATGGTTTTCCTAGATGCCTCTTCACGAGCTATGGTTTCAATGTAAAGTGTTTTGTTTATTTTAAAATCCAGGCCCTTCAAAAAAACAAAATGGGGTTATTATGTAGAATACAAAGCTGCCTTTCCCGCCCGCTTGGCTTGAAGTTAATTATTATAGATTTAGAGGCAGCTTTCCAGCCAGCAAATTGCGGGCCGTGTATCGAAGAGCATGATGGTTCATACCCCATCAGAGGCGTAAAGCCTGTTGTATCGACTTTACTTGTGGCTCCGAGTGCAAGTGGTGCGTGTCAGCATTATTTTTTACTTTGGTAAGAAAAAGAAAAATGGCGTGTCCCATGTTTGAACCAAGCACTTCTAGAACTAATTAATGTACCCCAGTCTGAGAACTCCAGATGGCTGCTTTGAAAAATGCAACAAGCATCGTGTAGCATTACCAGAGCAGCACAGAGTTGTGTGAGAAACAATTAATTACATTTAAGATCCAGTTAATCTGCCCTAAACGAATCAGTCAGGTTATTCCCTGTGCAGGTGACAAAACAAACCAAATAGTATGTTTTACTAGATACACGGCTTGGCAAAGCATTTTCATATAATACTGGAATCCACAAGCAGAGCCAGAGGAAAATGCTTCTCAGTTTAAACTCGCTAGTGTCTCTTGAGCAAGTTGCAACCACGTGTATTTCTCATTTTAAGTTCACCTAAAGATCCATGCCTCTTTATGGCTCCTAAGATGAATACTAGGATCCATAAATGAGTCAAAGCTGAAGTCTCGCCATTGGCTGCTACAGATGTATTTGAGAGATAAATGAGGCAAAGCTGAAATCTGGCTATGTCTATATGTAAAAAAAAAACTTCTTGGCAAAACAAGAAAGTGGCCGCACACACCAGTAGCCAAAGTGCCAATATATTTATTTAGGACATAGCAGTAGAATGAATCCAACGTTTCGGCGGTTAAGCCTTCATCAGGGAATGTTTTTTACAGTTTTCTCCCGTGGGCCTGCACCACCAAACAGGATTTTGGTGTGCGTGAGCATTTTTGTGCACAGTATGTGTATATGTAGCAAGATTTCAGCTTTGCCTCATTTATGGATCCTAGTATTCATCTTAGGAGCCATAAAGAGGCATAGGTGATTTTTAGGTGATCTTAAAATGAGAAATAAACAAGGTTGCTCAAGAGACGCTTCTGAGCTTAAACTGAGAAGCATTTTTTTCCTCTGTGGATACCGGTGTCATTGTTGAACAGGGTGAGGGCTTGGGGTTCAACACCGCCATCCATTCCACCTAATACAGACTTTTGATTTATCTCAATGGACACTATAGTGCCGCGAAACAAGTGCGGATACGTTGATGATGGATGAAGTGTCAACAAGGTGGGAGCCACCTTTTCTTCGAATGGAAGAAGAGGGCGCAGCTTCTTGCTGTGTCGTTTGTTAAAAAGAAAACCTCCAGTTCTTGGGGTGCCACTTCATTTCAATTGTGCTCTTTGTCACAAAAGGTGGAGCACGTTGTGTGGGAGTACGACACACAGAGAGCCCCTGGCAGGGGGAAGAAAAAGAGAAAAGAAACCAAGTGCCATTTGGCTCCTTTCCCAGAACATGATCTAGCTGTAAGCCTTGGTAGAAATAACTGGGTTTTTCTTAGTCTCTCGTGCAAACAGACCCCCTGTTCCGCACACCCGCTTTGTCACCCATTGGAACGCATTTAATTTTAATTGACAGTTAATAGCAGATGTAATCCTATATGTTCTATTAATTTCTACAAATTAGACACCTATTATGCTCCTTACAGTGCTGTTTCAGTAATTAACCATTGTTAATTGAATGCCTATAATCCTAATGACGTGTCTCTTCTTACTAAGCCCAACACAAATGACAGTCTTTCAATGAGTTTTTAGAGCATAGTTCCATCTCATTTCTGTATTCTATTCCACCGTATTCAAAACAGACAAAATATTTTTGGTTTACTACATGTGTTTCATGTATTTTTTTTTAGATTATTAATAGTATTTCATAATATATTATTTCATTTTCACGAAATTTGTGAGCCCCTCTACTGGGGTAACGTCAAATTTCTCTTTTGGTTCACGAGCAAAACGTCCTCTGTTCTGCAACGTGAGCCTGGGATCATGCAAATGGTGCCCAAACTGTTGTGTTAGTCTTGTTTTCATGTCCCAAAAGCTGCCCCTTCTTCCTGAGAGAATAAATAACGTCAATTTATTTGCTTTCTCCGTCCCTGTCACCTCGACGGCTGCCGGGTATTAAATACCTAGCTGTTATATTTGCTCTTTGAGAGTAATCCTTTCTGGCAATATTGTCCACTTCCATTGTCCATTTCGACCTCCGCAAGTAAATAAATGCCGCCTAACTTGGGAAAAAGTAGACACCAATAACTGGTGACCGAAATGTATCCATTACAAAAGCAAATGAGAGGCAGTGAAAGCGATGGCTTGGAACAGCGACCAGAACATTATTCATTGGTGCGTGAACCTGGTGCACCTTCTTGCCGTATAGGTACAATCTAGTCCCTGAACATACATTTATTTATGTGTCCATTTCCTTAAAAAGTTTCCCACAACTACAGACAAACATTACCTATTGCCCTCGGTACTGAGGACTCCACCATCTGGGGGTAGCAGTGCGTTCCTTCTACTGCTCCCATCTGCACTGGAGCAGACCCAATACACTCCGATCAAAATCTGGTCGGAGCTACAGTATATGCATCCATACACGGCTGCTGGAGGCGGGATCAACGTGAGACTGCTATACACATCGAAGCTATCAATACTACAACTCCTAACTATTTTGGTTATACCGTATTTTTTCTGTTGTTGTCCCACATAGTTTCTGTTTGAGAGTTCCCAGATCAAGGTAGGAGGAGGGAACTTGTAAACTCAATACTACCGCAATCTGGCAGAGTCAGGTTACTGAAGATGTGCACAGCCTCGGAAACATCAAATAACTGTCTGTGTGGATAGATTTTTTTTGCCAAGAAGCACTTTGAATATCATGTCCAGATCATTTTTAGTATTTCTTGTACACTGATAAATGATGACACTGATGTGCCAATTTGTGCAGCGATGCTCCACTGCAAGAGTTTTCTATTTTCACTCTAGAAAAAAGGAAGAGGAACGCCACGGTTTGTAGCAACACTTTTAGTGGACTTGTTTCTCTAGACATGGATGTCTCACACTTAACGCCGTAGTACATGGAGTCGTGTCCCTTGTCTAAGGCAGCGACCGCTGCCTCAGCGACGCCTACAGAATTCACTGATGGAAATTCTAAATATAGAGGGGGTTCATTTGGCGGCCATAGACAATGATGTTGTGTAGAGGGGTCATCCAACTGTGAGACAGACAGAGCAGCACCACCAGTACCTTTTATTGTGTCATGGAGCTTGTTAGCTTTGTACCACCTCCCCAAAATCCCCAGGATTTTTAGCACACACGACTGCACAATCTCAAGTTTTCAAGGGACACAGGAGAAGGACAGACAGGGGGGAGTGCGTGTCGTCCGAAAAGCTGAGCCGTAGACGACGAGGAATGACAAGGCCTCCAGACAGACGAAATCGAAACCCGTAATGTTGCAATGTGGTCGATGCGCCCGCCGTCCGTCCACTCAGACTGTCTGCTTTTGAATTCAACGCCTGGTGTCTTCATGGCTGTCTGCATAAGAGTATGCACACTTCTTTCAACTGCTAGACAGGCTTTCACCAGTTATCTGTCCGTGTGTAAGTCTCTGTGTCCGCGCGCGTACAGCCGTACACACACACAGAGTAAAGTATAAGAGATATGCATGGATGCATCCGTATTCCTGTCCGCACGTGCACGTATGTGTGTGTGTGTGTGAGAGAGAGAGTGTGTGTGTGTGTGTGTGTGTGTGTGTGTGTGTGTGTGTGTGTGTGTGTGTGTGTGTGTGTGTGTGTGTATGTGTGTGTGTGTGTGAGAGAGAGAGTATTCCCTGTAGGGCTGTGTGTGCGATAAGCTATAGCTGGGAGGGCTCTACTCCCTTCTTATCTGGGTGACAGACGAGGCCCCTGCCCCCACCAGTCACACAGCCAGGGCAACGCTATATCACATCAACCTATTTCACCCCCCACCCAGGGGCGGATATAACATTTCAAAATTTGGGAGGGGGGGGGCAGAAGAAAATGGTATGGGGGCAGCTTCACCCATACCCTTTCCGGTTACAGGACTTTTATTAGGCAAGTAAGCATCAATAATGACATCGATTGTTGTTGAAGTTGCAACAGGCCCGCAGCATGCATAAAGCTAAAGGTCTGACTCAGATTTTTCTGTTTTGAATGATGAAATGGTCTTGGTTTAGTGGTGGCACAATGGTAGTTAGTTAGTAGCAGTAGTAGTGTTTCAAATCATTTTAAAATATATGCACTTTAATTTGAAATATCTTGGGTTGTTTTGCATGCCATCGTGTTTGGTGGGGCAGACTGGGCATTTAGGGGGGCATTGCCCCCCCCCCCCCATGCCCATGCCTAGATCCACCCCTGCCCCCACCCCCACACACAACTGTAGAAATTTTCACCCCCCCATGGCAGTGTTTCCGATTTCCTGAGCATCCCTGGGCATCCTCTGGGCCGCCGCCCGCCCGCCGCCCCGCCCGCCCCACATCACACCCCTGAGGAAATGACTTTTTGCCCAACTTCACATGCAGACGGAAGGAAGGAAATGAACAGTCATCTGGACTGGGTGCCTGGGGTGTGGTGGTTTTGCCTAAAGGTTACAGAGCATGCAGGGCCTGTTGAGTGTCATTGATATGAAGTAGTACAGACACAGTTTGCCCCACGGGGTGGGGAAAAAGTGAAATAGTAATGCTCTTGTCAAGACATGAAGTTCACTTGGATAAAATAAGAAAAGACTGACAGACAATGGCCTGTAGTGTAAGGGAGGCAATTTACCCAGTGTGAGGACAAGGAAATGGAAAAATCCATGGTTTTTGAGGGTAACAGGAAGGCTCAGCCCAAATAAAACCCAGCCCCGAGTATAGACAGACTCGGGCTGTCGCAAACTCCATCGACTTCATGGGATCAGTCCAATGGCGGCTCTATCATCAAGTTGTGTTTCACCATGTTCATGTTTTGTTTCTTTTAGGACCTATTTTTCTGAGAGCGTATACAAATGGAACTAAACGGACCCGCTAAGGTCCATTTGGTTCACATTTGTTTTCTGACCCCTCAATGTCACAACATTTCAGCTGTCCCGAGTATTATTTAGGCTGAGCCTTCATGTATTCGTTTTTGAGCTACCCAGTGCTCAACAAAAAGAGCACTGTGGAGCTCAAAAAACAGCGATTTCTCAGGTTTGAGCTTCAATCGGCCTGTACAGATGGTGTGTGGGGCGTTTGCTACTTTGGTGGAGGAAGTATTTTGTCAACAGGGGTATTTTGAAGAAAGGTTCAAGAACAATAACACGATTTACATATTTTAACTGTGACCTTTCAGTCGCAGCGGAAAGTTTGTCCAAAATACATACAAACAACGACGGATTCAAGAGGCATACTACATTACGTACAGTGTCTTTCTTTAGTTCATGTGAACACAAAGTCCCTGGAGTTATGCTTAACTTTTCAACATAGAGGACATTTGTAGCCTTCTTGTAAATATTGAACTACCGTTGTACAGTAGTTGCATCAACAACCTGGTAGTGTTGCTACTTCATTGGAAAGCCTTTTGACTGCAAAGAGAATGTTCCAATAACCTCAAAGGAACATTATAAACCCAGGGCTGGCAAAATCGAAGACTGTCAAAAGGAATTAATCCTGTAGTTTTCCCGTACTCACCTCCTATACTCGACACGTCTCATTTTCCAACGCGCCGGTGGGGATTTTTCGCCGCCAAACTTGCGCACCGACGTGCCTTGCCCTGCTATACTGTGGTGCCTTCCCCAAACCAATCACTTAGGCTGCCGATATGCATTAATGTTACTGCTGGTCTTACAGACAATGTCGGAGATCAATGTCTGGCCAAAATCTGTCTGACGTATGTGCATTTCAGATCCTTATGTGGGTGTCCGAATGTCCATTGTAAACTATTTACGGCAACGCATTTGGCAGTAAGCAGACTGTGGTTTTGCACTCCTACGCTATATATTTCCAGGCTTTTTCTAGTGAATTCTGATATTTTTGTGGCCCCGGCAGCCTCGCCACCATGAACTGCAGTCTGCAGGCATCAAAAGTGTTGATTAGATGGGAACTGACTGCTAGGGTAAATATAGGAAGCCAACTCCACGTCTGCAACGGCACACATCATATAGGTCTTTATACATTAAAGCCTGCAGGGACTTCAGAAAGCCACGGATTATTATGATGCCTGAGCTGTGAGTGTGTGCGCGCACCTGTGTATGCGCGCACTTGTGTGTGTGTGTGTGTGTGCGTGTGTGCGCGTAATATGCATGTGGGGAAAAGAAAACTGTCGGGGCAGAAATAACCTCACGTCCAAAACTGTTCAAATTCAAAAAGCTGTGTGAGCCGTTTGAATCGTTTGCAGCGCATTTTGAGCTTGCAGATCTGATGCTTTTGAGGCTTTTGTGTGACACCGTAGGAGGATCGGTTACTGCAGGACGTAAATTTGCACATAAAAAGTTGGGGTGAAAAAAAAGGAAAATTGGAGATGGGTTTTCTGCCAGAAAGCAATGATATACGATACAGTATATATACTGTATACCGTATCTGGATAGATATACTTTATACGGTGTGTGTGTGTGTGTGTGTGTGTGTGTGTGTGTGTGTGTGTGTGTGTGTGTGTGTGTGTGTGTGTGTGTGTGTGTGACTTTGTTCTATTAGGTGCATGCGGGGGCTTGTTGGGAGTGGATTCCATGCCAACGTTTCCCCCCCTGGCTACATTATCTGATTATTCTCCCCATGCGTGCAGCTGTGTGGTCCAATTTGTCTCTGTGGTGTGCCTGCGTGCACACGCACATGCGTGTGCACATACATACATCCACCACGTGTGTGCAACATGCACGTGTTTCCAGCGGATGGCCTCTGTGGCTTGCCACAGGCCATCCAGGAAGTGGTGCTCCACTGCTCCCTACTCAGAGGCGCGTGCGTGCGTGCGTGTGTGCGTGCGTGCGTGCGAGCGTGCGTGCGAGCGAGAGAGAGAGAGAGCCTCCAGTGCCAGCTGGACTTGCCACAAAAGACCTGGTTAGAGGGATGGAAGGAGGAATACAGAGAACGCACATAGAGCCTGTCTTTCCTTTGTTTTCTGGCCATTTTATTTTCCTCTTCTGGTGTCCCTCCATTTCTGCACCCCAATATATGCTGCCTGCCTGCCTGCCTGCCTGTCAGTCTGCATATACTATCTGTCTGTCTGCTTCCATTTACTGTGTATTAGGGATGCTACGGTATGAGGTTTTGCAGTACGGTGCGGTTATGGTGTTGCAAACCGATACATCTGTATTTCATGTTATTAATGAACAAGAAATGACGCATAATTTTAATTGGCAGCTGCTGTATTATTTCTAAAGAATTGTTCTGTGAAATGCAAATAGGCCTACCTGTTACAAAAAAGGAAGGAGGTGAAAGGGATTAGGTCATACCTACTACTAAATAGTGATGAAATCAAATGTAGCTCTGACCAGAGCCAAAGAGACGAGATAGCCAATCAGAAGTCGTGATGTTGCCAAGCCATATCCGGTACAAAAACTGTCCCAGAGTATGGACAGAGTTATGACATCTCCGTTCCACTTCCGTGGAAAGGTGTAATGGCGGCTGCTTGAAAACAATGCATTTCCAATTTGAGTTTGTCACGCCTCAATGTTGCAACCTTTTGGGAAACCTCAACAAGGCTGGGACAGGGACCATGCAATCTCATCCATATTCAAAGTTACCCTGCCTGTTTATTGGGCGCTGCTTTGCAACTACTGACTATCCCTCATCCTGTACATATCTTTCAGCGGTACCTTTCGAGGCCAATGAAAGTCAACCTGGCAACAAAACGAACTGGGGAGGGCTGTATGTTCCTCCAACTTACAGTAGAGCTGCATTGCACACGCTCACAACTGTCAACATTAGTGCCTTTGCGTTGTTGACACTTAGTATACTTAGTGTACATGCATGGTAATATGGAATATTCAATTGGATCTGTCATCTGGGTGACTTTCAGCGACACAGTTGCTCACATTAACTAAACCATTTTGTGAAACGTCTTTGATTTGTTTGTTTTTTTCCCCCATAATTCCCTCCAGGTGTGTACCATTACCTCTCTTTTGTTTTGTCAGAGTAATTGTACAGCTTTGTCGCATTTTTTCTTTGTTTTTAATCATTTGATTTCTTTTTTTTCCCAGTCTCTTTTGTAGGTGGTACAGTATGTAAAGCACATCTGTGCAAACGAGTTATCGCCAAGAGAAGTGCTATACAAATAAAAATGTACTTACTGCTACGGCTGTACTCACTTATACTGTACCTCCAGCTCTATGATTTTATGCCCACGTCTTTCTCACCGACGCCTATGCGTTCCTCCATCTCTCCTATACTGTACTTCCACAGACAGTGACGTGTTCAATGTACCGCAATGTCTGCATCTCTTCCTGTATCTCCTCTGCCTTTCGTTTCCCTTTTGTTGGCGAGTATTATGGACTCTACGTACAGTACAAGATACAGTACATCTGTACCACTTCAACACAAATAAATGGTTGCCCAGACAGTCACTTCATCAAGGGGAGTGACCCGAAACATTCCAAACTGATGACGTACGACGATGTGTGAACCCATTTAGCATGATTATCTTTTGTTTTGGTGTATTTGTCAGTGAAGTTATTTCTTTCTTTCTTATTGAGAGATGGACCTAGACCACCAGTGCCACACGGGAGAGGTGGAGAAAGGCAGGCGCGAAGAGTCTATAGAATATGGTACGGGGGGGGGGGGGTCAAAGAAGAAGAGACAGTGAGTCATATGCAATGTGTGTGTACTGTATGTACTGCAAGAGGAGAAAGACAAGAGAATGTGGGAGAGGACAGATGGAGAGAGTGAACACTCCATCCAGATCCCAGTGCCGTTCGAGACATGTAGTTTGACCATTGTTTCCACATGTTGGCCGAACTTAATAATCTTAGCACGCATCCCTATGTACTCTCTTTTAATCTGCTTATAATTGTTTATCGTCCATTAGTGGGATCTATCACGTACGGCATGCTTGCGGTAGCTTAACTGCCAACCATCTGCATCCTAATAGGCCTAATAGGCCTTAAGTTACAAGCTTGAGCTTGTCCAACTTAACCATCTCAATTCGGATGCCTAAACAGTAACCACCTTAAGTTAAACCAATCCCAGTAATTAGGATTACACAGCTGTATGCGGCGGACACAGTCTACGGATACAGCCTACCGTTCCCGTTCAGTGTGAGCCAGCAAATTAAGTGAAGCTACAAAACAATTCAGACGACTGTAGTTGCAGTTGCTACAAAAATGCAAAGCTGCGAATAAGTTGACCCCACCCTCTGGGGCGGGGTCTAGTTACTGTCTAATGAAAATCCAAATAGTGTAGCAACTGTTGCTATGCAGGTCAAGCTTTCCTCTTCTAACATGCCTATTGGACAAGGACAGGTTGGGGGAGGGCTAAATTGGGCTACAACGTTGTAAAATGGCTTCAATTTCAGATACAAAGACACAAGGAGACAATGTTAAAAAGCCTTTGTCTTTGTGCGATGCAGCAATACACCTCAGCTTTGATTAGCTATTAGCTACTGGCCTACACATTGGGCACTGCTGCATGGATTCATTTAGATGTTGCACATACAGTATACGGCTCTGCAATTATATGTGTGTATTTGATATTAGCAGCAGCAGAATGGGCCTTCATGACATATACGTACATACGTACAGTGTTGCGGCAGCGAACGCCGAACACATCAGGCTTTCATCCTGACGTTTAACGAGACAGACCAGAGCCATTAACGGCTCTCTGCAGGGAAATTAACGGGGGCGCATTGGAGGCGCATTGCGTATGTACGCGCTTATATATACGAGAGCCGCTGCTGCTTCTTACATTATTTAATGCCAAGCGCCTTCCATTCTTCCCTCGCACCTAATGGGGTTTAGATCCTAAGCGGTACGGACCACGGCTTTTTTCCGCTGCCTTCATGCAATTAGGGAGAAGCAGCGGCTTTTCGCTGCCTTTATGCAATTAGGGAGAGCAGGGAGAGGGTTACTGTGGTAATATTTAAGCTATACCGGAAGTCTACATGGCAACAGGGCTTAGGCTCTTTGCACATGAACAACCCCACAACCCCTGTCTGTTTCTCAAGCATGTTCTACCTGGGAAGACACAGACTTTTTGCAGTGATTAATCGAAGGGGCGCCAGGCTGTTGCAATGACACTGTATCGTCTTGTCTAAGTCAATAAAACGAGTAACCTTGGCAGTGATGGCCCCGGCGTTTCCAAATAAGATTTTATGTATTTCTTGCGTGGACCCCTTTAGGGACCTTTTATTATGTATCGATTGTCTTTTATTACCTTCGTTGGCCATAATGTTATGGCTCCTAGCCTTCATTTGTCTGCTAGAAGGACATCTTGAGCAGCTATAAGGACTGATTTAGCCCCTAACACAGTGGAATGGTTTGTCCTGGCTGGGTGAGAGAGGGAGAGAGAGAGGGCTGTGAGTGCACTTTCCGGCAGTGGCAGTCGCCCTCGGAACAATCTGTAGTGTTTTTTTATGCAGTGACCAAACCCTAACCTTAACTAAAATCCTTAACATAACCTTTAAACAAACACTTATGCCTTAAACCAGTGGTCCGAGGACCACCAGTCTTCCTTGAGAGGGTTCCAGGTGGTCCCCAGGCTAAATAATGGAAAGTTGGTTAACCAGATGTAACTCTTTGAGAGCGAAAACATGAAACCAAATGGACCCTTGCGGGTCCAATTGGTTTCATGTTTACAGTACACTCTCAAGAGTTAAAATATTCATCATCTGAATTAGCCCCAAGTCTACACAATGAGAGAATGTAGAAGATTAATGGTCATTTTGGTCTGTATGTTTAGCTGTTTTGTTTTCACTGGCATCCAGCCTGGTATTGTGGACAAGACAAGCAAAATAAATCTTTAGTTTTGGGGGTCTGTGGGGCTAAAATGTCCTCAGATGGTGGTCCGTGGCTCAAATTCTGAATTCATAGTGGGGCCCAGGTATAAAAAAAAGCCTTAAACCTAACCGCAACATGGTGCAACGCAGAACTGCCGCCGAAGCACCGTGGCTAGCACCAATGCCGGGAAGTGCACTCGTCCCTTCTGCCAGTTGGGCCATTTGGAAGAATGAAGGAGGGGTTGAGGCTTCGAGTGACACCCAGGATTCAATCCTTTTTCTGCCAGGGAGACGCGTTAAGCCAAACCAAACAATCTTAATGATCCACTAGCCTAAAGGGAATGCACTTTGGCTGGGGCAGACACTAGGCTTTTGGTCTTCTGCCGAAGGCTTTGAGTGACTCTTCACGAGCTTTAGGACGAGGCTCTGAGCTGCTACCGTGCACTGCAACACATACAGTATGTATATGGATCGTATATGATACTGTATATACTATACATAGACAGGCTTTGGTAGAGGTCTGTGCTCCACTCATCACAAACGTTCTAGCTCATTATATTTAATTATGTCCTTGGGTGAATTGGAAGGTGCTAAATTATAAATGAAATGTATTACTATTTTCATCAATGTATAAAGTGCAAAATATTATCACTAACAATAATGTACCTTCCTGAATAATTTGTGCTAAGCTGTATATATTATTCACAATCCATTTCTCAACGGTTTCCATGCTCAACCACAGAAAAAGCTAAGCTACCATGCATGGCTGCCCTCTCCACTACTACTAGTCGAAATGACATCACCATCCAATCAATAAAGCCGTCAATAAACACATTAGACATTTTTTTTCCTTCCCCCATGCAAATGAACTGTCACTGAGGGGGCAGCCGTCCCTCATGTTGGCCCACTGAGGCCCACATGTTGGCCCGCATGCAGCAGTGACATACCATAGTGACACATAACATGCTGCAGTGACACATAACATACTGTATAATGAATCCCAATGAACCCAGTTATAATGTAGTGTATTCATCACCGCCCAGAGGAAATGTTCAGATAATCCTGCCATACAGATAAAACCAACAGTACATGCTGTATATATACAGCATATATGCACTTCATGCATTTCAGGAACGTGTTGTGTTTGTCAAAATATACCAAAGTATGGAAATGACTGACGTCATAGAAACAATGTAATGTCAAATACAGTACATGACTGAAATGTACATGTTTGCACCAAAGCATTTGCACAAGAAAATCACAAGACCACGCTCACACCAATATGCTTGTGTTGTGCAAAAACGCAGCGACTCATTTAAAATTAACTATAGGCCTATGTGTTTTAATACTTCCCGTTTTGAAAGTCACTTAAGAAGTTGATTCTTTTAGGCATTCGATGTACAGACAAATACTGGCGGGTGAATTCGTGACAACTGTAACCACCGTAGCTGCCATTAGCACTATTGTAAACTGTGCCGTTCTCCTGCAGAATATACTGTGGCGGTAGTGGCTTTATGCTGCCTGCCAGCCCTCTCTCTGCCCGCAGATGTGGTGCTGGCTACGGTCCATGCGTCCAACAGTACCGTGTCAAGCTGTTGTGATGAAACATAGTGGAGGGGACCGTTCACCACCCAGGGAACGGGGAAACACAGTGTATCACAGTTTTCTGGTCTGATCATCTGAGGTCCTTAGAAAGATAAAAAAAAAAATAGGCTGTATATGTGTGTGCGTGCATGAGTCACTGTCTGTGCCAAGAGAGTGTAGTGTAGTGTATGTGTGTGTTTTACTGTGTGTGTGCGCGCGCAAGCACAGTAGCACACATATTTGCGTACAACACTTCCTAAAAATATGCATACACATCAAGCCTTTGTTTATATCGTCCCTGGCGGACAGAAACCTCATATTTCCACATTTAAACTATGAATATTTTTCCATAAATGGATACAACGCTTCACTGTGTAACAGCGGCACGCAAAAATAACCAATATCCAATGCAAGTATTCCAAGGTATTCCTGAAACATTTTTGTGTGTTCTGCATACAACACAGTACGTACTCTATATTTATTCAACAACACGTCTGTAACTACATTCAAGGATCCATTGGAAAACAGGGTAGCTTTTCTCCATTTCCTGGAACAGTGATGCTGTCGGACATACAATGTTTCCACCTGATATATGTGCCTGCCAGAGCCATAGAGCAAGACAGAGTTATGACATTGAGGGGGCAGAAAACAAAACCCCCAAGCACCAAGCACTGTTCATGCAGCCTGGACGGACGCAAGCTGGGGTTTTGTTGTTCAATGAGTGCTCCGCAAATATCAGCAAGTTTAGCCATGTGTGAAACAGTCTCTAATGTTTATGTTTGTATTATTACTAAAATACAGGGATTCACGATCTGGCAATTTCTAGTCCAAGACATTGTGACCCTTCTTAATGCTCTTCGCCGACAGTCTGGACTGTGGACTGGTCCCATGAAGCAAACAGCGCTGCCATAACTCTGTCTTACTCTACATGTATGGCTCTGGATGCCTGTATGCTCTGAATAGGGTTTGTGCTCAGAGGCGATACTGTGAGTCCACTACAAGGCTGCAGATCTGTAGAATGCTTATTGTACTGCAAAGCGACATCCAAGCCTCCCACACAAGCCACACTGACACATCAGCCGGCTCCACAGCAATCCTTTCTTCTCACAGGATACAGTTCCGAGTAAATCTCAAGATTTATCTGAGATTGCTGTAAATGTAGCTTTCTCAGCTTTTTTTCTCTGCAGTCTTTTCTTTCTTTTTTAGAAAAGGTCAGTGCAGTCATTATAAACCATAACAACAACGACAGTAACAGGTAGAAAAGAGCCAAATGAGATACAGTATATTCCACCGGAGCAGGTCTTGTAGCAATGCATGCCAAAAATGGATTGATGGGATACAAAGCCCACCGTTGTACACATGATTGAGCTCAGATTGTGAATGTGTTTGTGTGTGCATGTGCATGTGTGTGCATGCTGGTGTGTGTCTGTGCATGTGCATGTGCGAGTGAGTGTTGGACCAATGTGTCAATGTGTGTAAGAAGTATAGTGGGGGTAAAGGGTCCCAAACGAGCACACCGTGTTGGGGCAACAGCAGCAGCAGAATCACCGAAGAGCAGCAAAAAATGGCACATGAGTCAAACCCAGCAGAGAGAAGAGAGAGAGAGAGAGAGAGAGAGAGAGAGAGAGAGAGAGAGAGAGAGAGAGAGAGAGAGAGAGGAGAGAGAGAAAGGGGGAGAGAGAGTGAGAGAGAGAGCATGCATACAAACCAGGCTTGGAAAAACAAGGAGGGATTAAGATAGGGGGGGAAAGTAAAACTAACAATATGCAGAGCTTACGCTAAAGACACGTGTTAGATTATTGAGATAAAGAAAAACAGAAGAGATCAAATAAACCGGGATAGAGGAAAGGAAGGAGGCAAACAAAAAAGAAGAAGAAAAAAAACTGGAGCAAAAACTGGCTCACACCAACTGAATCCCAACTGCGTTAAAAAGGAGCAGAAACCTCCACAACCAAGAGAAACGTACAGTATAGCACCCTGACTAACATGTCCTCCTGCTCCCTGCAGGGCCAAACGGTGAGGAACAGGGTTTGGTTCATCCATTACTGATGTACCAAACTATAGCCCCCATCCCTACATTAATAATGACATGATTCAATCAATAAATCAAACACACATGCAATATCAATCGGGGGGCGTTTTTTCCGTGTGATGTTTCCAAACGTTTGGGACTTCTAATTGGAACCCTTCCCTGGTGCTACCGTTTGGCCTCCGGAGACAGAGGAAATAAAAGCCTTTGATTGGAGCACACCGCTGAAAACCCGGCCAGAATGGAGAGAAGAACATCCAATGGAAAAACACCACCACCAGAGAGAGAAACCAGCATGCCTGTGGCTCTCCTCGTCTTAGCCCTGATCCCAGTGTGGTGTGTGGGTTTGTGCATGTCTGTGTGCAAGCGTGTGTGTGTGTGTGTGTGTGTGTGTGTGTGTGTGTGTGTGTGTGTGTGTGTGTGTGTGTGTGTGTGTGTGTGTGTGTGTGTGTGTGTGTGTGTGTGTGTGTGTGTGTGTAAATGTGCATATGTGTGCCTGTCTGCCCATGCATGCACAAGGGTGACAGTTGCGTGTCTGTACAATATGTGTGACTAAATCCTCTGACAATGCCATCTGAATATGGCATCTAAAACGGTATGATTCACAGTGTGTGTGTCTGTCGGCATATGCACCGTATATATGCGGTCTATTAGATCCTCCATGTTTTATTTGTTTTAGAGAAGGACAACGGACTCACCGATGACGATGGTGGTGACCTGGTGCTTGCTGGCGCCGACCCGGTTCTTGACCTCGCACACGAAGGTGGTATTGACGGCGTCGTCCACCTTCCTCACCGTCAGCCGGTTGCCCTCCACCATCACCGTGTCGGGCATGGGACCCGACGCTCTGCGGGAAGAGAGAGGGGGGGAAAGACATCTCAGTGACGCTCGGAAAAATTGCTCTAATTCAGTGGTTTTCTAATCTTTTTCAACCTATACCAGGGCCCACTATTTATTCTGCATTTGAGCCACGGACCACCATTTGATGACATTTTAGCCTCACAGTCCCAAAACTAAAGATTTTTTTGTCCACAATTCCAGGCTGGATTTGGAAAACAAAACGGTCAGATCAAAATGACCATTATTCTTCTACATTCTCTAGTTGTGTAGACTTGGGCTAATTCAGATGAGGAATATTTTAACCCTTGAGAGCGTAAACATGAAACCAAATTCCATTTGGCTTCATGTTTACGCTCTCAAGAGTTACATCTGGTTAACCAACTTTCAATAATTTAGCCTGGGGACCACTTGAAACCCTCTCAAGGACCACTTGTGGTCCCTCGACCACCTGTTGAAAACCCCTGCTCTAATTCAAGTCGCAACAATTAAAATGGCTTGCGGGTAAAACTGCCAAACACTTAACTACTTCGGGGTGCCAAAGATGAGATATGTCTCTTTTTCTGTGCGCTCAAGATGGGAAAAGCGACATTTAGTGTTTTTCTATGCTAGATGGTGCTCTTCACTAACCCATGAGTCAACGTTTGACTGTCTGACAGAAACAAGGAAAAAAGCATGATCTCTCCAAAAACCAAACAGCTCCCATTCACTCCCATTCTAGAGGCATATTCTTTCACACGCATTTAGCTGCAGTCCTTTTTCCTGGGTCCGCCATCGTAGGATTGTTGACGGAGCACGTGGACCGTTTGATAAGCGTGTTCTTTTTTCTGTGATTTACTTTTCAACGCACTGTGAGCTTGCACATCTGCTACACTTCCTCCCCCCAACCCACCCACCCTCCCTCCCCTCAATGTGACGATGCAGACATGCCAAAAACTGGAGCTCCGCCAAGATCACAGGAGGGGAGGAGAGAGGAGAGAACAGGATAGCGTGAAGGAAGACAAGATGGTGAGAGGGAGGTGATGAAGGAGAGAGAGAGAGAGAGAGAGAGAGAGGGCATAGGCAGGTGGGGGTGACTAAGAGAGAGGAGAGGAGAGAAATAAGACATGCACAAAAAAAACATGACGCATGGTTGTGACAGAGGGGAAGGGGCGATGACAGACATACAGTACCTGTAGGAGGAAGAATGTGGTGAGAAAAATTGGCGTTGAGGAGAGAAAGAGAAAAGCTCCTGCTTCACTTTTAAACAGCTCATAGCATGCCATGCCTCATACAGTACATACGTACTGGCGCGTACATCTGTACACATGCAGCCACATGGCCGTGTGACGCACACATGAGAGTCACGCACGCACAAACGCACACGCATTCCTTCACATTCACTGACTCGCATATAGAACAAGCCATCTGGCCATTAGGACAGGATGTGAGAAGAACATTAGCATAATGTTGAAAAGTAATAAGAAAACCATTAAAGGAGATCATCAGTGCAGACGCTGCTGTTGTCACAAGACTCCACATGGATGGATGGATGGATGCATGGATGGATGGATGCATGGATGGATGGATGGATGGATGGATGGATGATTGGACGGATAAATACATGGAAATGAAAGGACGGTCAGAAGCTTTAAGAGTGCATTAATAGATGGAGGGATCGGGTGGATGCATACGTTGATAAGTGCTTTGACAGAAAAACTGAATGAACAGATCGGTTGTTCCGGCGAAAAACACATTAACAGAGGAAAAAAAGAACTCAAAGGCACAGTCGACAGAGTTGAAGGACTGACCGAGTGAGAAATTGATGCTTGAATGAACGCATGAACATATGCACCAGACGAAAACCAAAAAAGAACAAAGCTATGAAGACTGTGACTGCGCTACATTATTTGCCATATGTCAGGGTGCGTGCGTGCGTGCGTGTGTGCGTGTCCACGTGCGCATGCGTGTGCACCTTGATATTGTGTCTTTCAGTGTGATGGGCATGGAGTAGACAGAGTAGCATCTTGGGCGCCATCTAAAGCCCTAATCACACCAAAGGGTCACCCAGCAACTCCTTGGGTCCAAACGGTTGCAAGGAGTTGCATGGTGACCCTTTGGTGTGATATGATCCATTAAATTCCATGCGTTGAATACGTGCTGCACCTCAATGTGCGGCAAAACATATGACACGTAAGTCAGAGTTAATCTATTCATCATGTGAATTAGCCTAACTCTACACAACCAGGAGAGTAATGGTCATATTTTGATCTGTAGTTTTGCCTGTTTTGTTTCCCAAATCCAGCCTGGTATTGTGGGTTCTGTGGGGCTAAAATGTCATCAAATGGTGGTTCGTGGCTCAAATGCTGAATAAATACTGGGCCCTGGTATCAAAAAGTTTGAAAACCCCTGTGCTATTAGACTGGGCAGCATTCCTGTAGCGGATGGTAGAATATGTCACGTTGTATTGAAGATCTGTAGTCAGCAGGCAGGAAACCTGCAAGGCGCAATCAGTATTATGAATGGGCACTTTCCTATTCCGCCTTGTGGTTTCCTGCTTGATGACTATACAGATCTGACTACATTACCACCCGCTCCGAACCGCTTCACAAGCCTGGTGACACCAGCTTAGTGAGCTGTAGCTAAGCTATCTTTGGGCACACAGTATAAATCAGACCGTTACCACACCAAAACAAATTTCAGTCGACTAAATCTGAAGTTCATTTAGACAAAAACCAGGGACATTTCAGGTGACTTTTTTTTTTTTGTTTTTTGTGACTTAAACCACATTACTATGGCACAAACTATTTGCTGTCAAAATCAACAATTCAACGGAGACAAACCAACAAACACACAGCAGCAGTGGTTTTCAACCCTTTTCATATCAAGGCCCATTATTTATTCTGCATTTGTGCCATGGACCAACATTTGATGAGATTTAGACTCTCAAGCGTAGAATATGTCCACAATTCCAGGCTACAATGATGTTGCTAACTACTCAGAGAGAGAACAGGCAAATGTTGAACAAGATGATTATTATTCCAAATTCTCCAATAGTGAATTTCTTGTCAATTAACCAACGCAAACAATATTGAACTCTCAGGAGCGTGAAATGAAACCAAATGGACCCTTGCGGGTCCATTTGGTTTCATGTTTACGCTCTCAAGAGTATTCATAATCTAAATTAGCACCATCTAAGAAGTCTAGAAAATTAGAGAATGTAGAACAGTGGTCATTGTGATCTGTAGGTTTGCCCGTTTTGTTTGCAAAAATCCAATCCAGGTATTGTGGACAAAACCAAAAGAAATCTTTACTTTGGGGTTGTTAAATGGTGGTCCGTGGCTAAAATGCTGAATAAATAGTGGGCCCTGGGATCAAAAAGGTTGAAAATTCATAGCACAGCACAACAGTAAGGCGTCCCTCTGCTGTACTCACGCAGTCCAGCGGACGGTGGTGGGGGCGGGGTTGGCACTAGCTTGGCAGATCAGCACAGCGTCAGAGCGTCCCACGTACCAGTTGTTGTCATAGCCTTCGATGGACACCGTCGGGGGGTCTGAGAGAGAGAGAGAGACAGAGAGAGTAAACATTGTTTCATTCACCACCAGTCACCACAAACAAGCACCAGAGACAGTCAGAGTGTGTGTGTGTGTGTGTGTGTGTGTGTGTGTGTGTGTGTGTGTGTGTGTGTGTGTGTGTGTGTGTGTGTGTGTGTGTGTGTGTGTGTGTGTGTGTGTGTGTGTGTGTGTGTGTGTGTGTGTGTCTTCCACTGCAGTCTGAAAACAAACCTCTTCAGACTCAACCTCAGCTCATAGCATTAGCAGTAGTCGTAGACTCGGCCTCCTATAGAGATGCACCCCCCCCCCCCCCCCCCCCCCCTCATGACGTCACCCTTGTTCATTTTCCTCATTGACGCCATGGACAAAGACAACTCTGGTCGTGACAAATCGTGGCAACACACACAATGTTTTGGGACAATCACATCATTTCTAAGAAGAAAAACAAAACAAAAAGTGTTGTATCTTGCCGTTGTGTTTCTTCTTGCTAAATAGATATTGCATGATAATGTTGTGTTTGTGGTCATTATTTCTCATGGCCCGAGTTGGCTTTGTCCGCCGCGTAATCGTCTTTATATGAATCAGTTTCGAAAAGCCTATGAGGAAAATGAATGGGGAATCCACTTCTAGAATAGGGGCGGTGACGTCACTGCGTAGGTCTATTGGCGTAATGCTATCTAGGTAGGCATCCTAGATAGCATTTTTATGTAGACTTAGACAGCGGTTTCTGCAGACTTATAGCTTTTTCATGAAAATGTAGCGCTATATACAATGTAGTATATAGTTTAATTGGCCCATTTTTAATTATTTTACTGTTACTTTCGCAGCTTATGTATGATTCACATTCACTACTTTGTATGCATAAAATGTATTATGCTCTTTTTCGCTCTGGATTTAGAGTGTCTGCTAAATGTCGAAATCGTAAATTGAGCGCATATTAATTTTCCTTTCAGTTTGAGTCAACCTGGAACAGCTGAAATACACACAAAATTGAATACATGATAAGCACGTGTGTGAGTGTGTGCATGCGTGCGTGCGTGTATGTGTGTGCGCACGCGTGAGAGAGCGAGAGAGAAACTCTCGCATTAGTCAACTTGGCAGTCTTGACAGGTATAAGGTGCTGAGCAGGTAGTGTGAATGTACCGACGTGTGTGTGTGTGTGTGTGTGTGTGTGTGTGTGTGTGTGTGTGTGTGTGTGTGTGTGTGTGTGTGTGTGTGTGTGTGTGTGTGTGTGTGTGTGTGTTGCACATGCGCGCGCGAGGGAGATATTTTCATCCTAATGAATGCTCACATTCCGATCCATAAGGAAACACAAGTGTATAATCACATACATTTATGCATGTAGATGACAGCTGCAGTAAGACGTAGACACACAGGGCAGCAGTCACGGTGACAGCTTGTCAGGTAATAAGTGCGAGGGCTTGCCCCAGGCCGTGTGTGGGAAAAACACACACCCCCCGATCAGCTTATAATGTCTTGCACTTAGCCGCCCGTAAGAATTCATACCTCCTCTCTCTCTCAACCACCGCTAGTGATGTGTGCGTGTGTGCGTGTGCACGCGTGCCTGCATGTGTGTGCCCTGCGTGTATGTGCCAATAATGTGCATGACTTAAGTAATGAGATAAAGCTCACATCGCAGTCATTACATTGACTGCATTGACATGGACTATATATATAAAAGGTTATCGTTTTCTTTAATTAGACACGTGTGTCTATAATGTCTACAGCAATTAGACAACAGAATTCACCTTCTGCTGCCCTGGTGTAAGGAGTAATGTAATGTTTATTGTGCGTTTATTGAACATGTTTTGAATGAGCCATTATTGTCTTGATGAATCGTGTGTGACACACAATGCTGTGGTGCTTTATACAATATAGAAACCAAGGAAACGTTGCTGAAGATATCTGACAGGCCTTCATACCTGCAGGGAGATAACTATGGTATATTTGTATGGAAACAATAATTAGAAGTCGGTGAATGGTGGCTTCTGGTGTCTTCTCATTGGCTGCATGGCAGCAAATCAGGTCTGTGGCTGTGCTCATTGGCTGCATGGCAGCAAATGAGGTCTGGGGCCTTGTGTGTAAGCCAAAAGGCTGTACCCACCAGGCTTACCGAATAATTACTCATAATAATTAAAACCAGCCATTAAGAGCTTCAACTCATGATGAACAAAGCAGGGGAGTACAGTAACATTTGTAATTGGGGGGTCAGGTGATTTCTGGACTTTTTTGAATTGCATGTTTTAATTATTCTGGGTAATTATTTGCTAAGCCCAGGCCCAGGTCTGGTGCTACTGGCTTTTGGCCTACACACAAGGCCCCAGACCTGACTTGCTGCCATGCAGCCAATGAGAAGACTTACACCATACTGGTCTGTTTGGATATAATGTGAAACAGTGGTTGTCAACATGTGGTGGTGAGACTTAAGGGCTATTTCTTAAGGATTTAAGCTTACGAGCACTGGGCTAAAAGGATGTCTCTGACCGAATTAGTTGATCACACTTTACTACAGTCTACAAAGTGGACAATTAGCTTTCTCAAGGCAATCAATACGTGGTCACGAATACAATGCCATCTTATGTCCTTCCCTTGTTTTATGTGTTGCTTTCTGGAGACTTTAGTTGATAGCTACAGTGGAGACACGAAACACAAAGAAAGAGCAAATAGGAGAGTGACGTGTAGAAAATGGTTTGGCCGGCTGGGAATCGAGTAGCTGTCAGGCAGGCAGGCACTATAGAGCCAACGGGGTACAGTATGCACTATGCACCCTCGACACATTTCAGGTTACTGCCTTTAATTGGAAATGCATGTGATAGTAGAAACAAAGCTAATGAACAACTAGAAAAAGTGCCCTTCTGGGCATAGGTCTACACCAGGTCAGGTTGTGGTATATAGGGTTGCATCATTAACTATACACAGAACCAGCTATAGGGGGGTGGAGGGTCAGCCTAGAATAATTAACGGTGAAGTGAGTAAATAGGTTTAAGTCTTTGAGAGCGTAAACATGAAACCAAATGGACCCTTGCGGGTCCATTTGGTTTCATGTTTACGCTCTCAGGAGTTAAAATATTTATCATCTGAAACAGCCCAAATCTACACAACTAGAGAATGTAGAAGATTAATGGTCATTGTGATCTGTATGTTTGACTGTTTTGTTTTCTCTAAAATCCAGCCTGGAATTGTGGACAAAAGCAATAGAAATCTTTAGTTTTGGGGTTTATGGGGCTGAAATGTCCTCAAATGGTGGTCCATGGCTCAAATTCTGAATAAATAGTGGGCCCTGATATGCAAAAAGGTTGAAAACCAATGTTCTAGGGAGAGTTCATGGGGCAGAGGTTCATGGTTAGCACATCTGCGCTGAATACAGACTGGCACACACCAAAAACCTGAGGAAGACGACTGTCGAAATGTTGGCTCCTTGTACCTTTTACAACAGAGCTGTGAGGCCTCATCCTTCTCAACATTGATCAAAATATAACGGAAAAGGAAACTACATTTTCTCTCAAAAACGGAACCATAATGTCAAATCTTCTGGGTGAGAAGCAGAGCCTTTTTTCCTCCTCAAAAAGCTTCAATACAATTAGAGCATAGAGGAAGGCTACATGATGTACTGTGTGCACACAATGAGGTGGAAGACAGTCTGGTGGACTCCCTGCCTGCCTGCCAGCACTAATCTGAATTGAACTACATCTGATGCCCTCGGCTGATACATAAAAACGTAAAAAAAAAAGTGGCGAAATAGAAAGCAGTTCTTGTAACTCTAGAACTAATGGTGCCTTTCATATCGGAGTCTGTCTCCTCGGGCCATGTTGGATCCAAGTAATATCCTAGTAACCTTGTGTTAATATACAAATGTATCTAATGGTAAATTTACAGTACATTATGTGAGGGGTGGGTGAACATAATGGGAAAAGGTGTAATGTTATAATTTAATGGCTTCAATGCTGAATTAAAAAAGGACTGTAGACGAGTGTGTGTGAGTATGTGTGTGTGACGCATGCGTGCGTAGATGACGGATAGGCTGGCACAGAAAACAAGACTTAGTTATTATTGCTATAGCAGAGTTTGTCCGTAACGTATGGTTCTCTTCCCAAAGCAGCACTGTGTAACGTTCCTATTCTAGCCCAGATTTGAACCTGGTCTCCTGCATTCCCCCGAGTTTCTAGACGAGAGACAACAATCTCCTGCGGCGCCACCCCCGTGCTCCACGACATGACCTTTGATACGATCTAAAGGTCGCAATAGAAGGACACTAAATATACAAGCAGGTTTGGAGACATCCAGTCTCTCACTGGTGTGGTGATGGACAGAGGTTGATTTTGAGGAAAGGAAGTCCGCACTCCGCACACAGCTCAGCTCTGTTTTATTTGTTTAAAACACTGACATACTATAGCGTGATGTTCCGGCCATCGTTGGCCTTCATCAGCAGACAATAATCAAATGACAATGACATATATTGTCTTTTGTTTATATGGTATTGTGTGGCTCATGTCAACTGGAACAAACTTATCGGCTTGAGCTTTTGTTAAACTTCACACATGCTTCACACATCTTATTTTTGTTGTTTAAACTTAAGTGCTTAGCATTTGGCCGGTCAAGTGACAATTTTTAAGATACCTGAGGTACGTTCAAGGTCAAATTCAAGGACAATGAGAGGCAATAACACTCAAGAGGCCAATAAAGCCATCGTCACAGTGGAAGCAATACGCCCACAGTAGTGATATATAAAGGTACTGTGGACATGGGCAATAATGATGATAATCAATAATAATAAGTGTGAGCAATATTTCAGTCCAATACCAGTGCAGCTACTGAAGCCCCTACTATGTATCAGGGGGTTTTATAAAGACAATCAGATGAACCAGAGTCCTCATTTAGTCCATTAGGTTGGGGGTGTGGAGACTTCCCTTCTCGACAGACAGGTTATGGATATCCTCATTTCAGGGCTAACCGTACTGTAGCCTCTCTATGCCTACATTTCTAAGTGATGCAACTGTGTGTCTCATTTTGTTGAAGTGAGACAGTCAGATCCTGTCTCTCGTTTACACTTCCGTTGTTCAAACTGTGTTGTTGTATTGAAGCACTGCTTGGTTTAACAGCCTGTCAATAACCTATAAAACCAAACTGTATAGCCAAATTAAGATCTGTGCTAAAATGACTGGCAGACCAGTTGAGGCTGTGTTACTCTCATTTAAAGAAGCCCACACTAAGAGTATGGTCAGACTGGCAAATAGTATCTCTTCTGACTCCTCGCATGTCCTGAATGAATAATACCAACAAGAAAAACAGACCAAACTCCTTTATACAGTACATCAGTCTGTCCTGCTTCTGAACCAGAATCAATAAATCCAAGGTCATGTTTGTCATGTTTTGCTTTGTTTTGCGGTCTTGTCTGTAATGTACTGTATGTTGCACATGTGTGTTATCTTGCATGTGAACGGCGTCGCCATGGATGCAAGACGGATTTAAGTTGTTTGATGTGGTGGTATCCTATACTGATTATTTCACAGAAAGGTGTTTGTAACAATTAATCTTAATCTTAATTAATCCAATCAATTAATCAATGCCTTGTTTCTGTATCGGTCACGTGACGTGACACACAATACCATATAAGTGAGGTTGTCATTGCCATGTATTGTCATCAGTTGAATGCCAGTGGTGGCCAAAACATTGTGCTATAGCATGTCAGTGTTTTAAACAAATGACAAACTGTGGAGGCTGTGCCATCTACAGAAATGTTCAAATTGTTATGATGTTATATTGTATTAACACAGTCTACCATACATTGTATTGCATTAGAAAACACATAGTTACTTAGTAAGGCTTTACATTTTGACCAACCACAGTTCATGCTATGTCCATGCTGTCTAATTGTGCCAATTTAGAACATGAAACCAAATGGACCCACAAGAGTCCATTTGGTTTCATTTTTACACTCTCAAGAGTTACATCTGGCTAACCAACTTTTCATCTGGTTAACCAGCTTACTGTAGCTGGGGACCACCTGGAATCCTCTCAAGGACCACAGGTGGTCCCTGGACCACTGGTTGAATAGACCAGTTGACATGCACACCAGCAGGAAGCCTATAAGCAGCATCTCTCAACCTTTTCGATATCCAGTATCCAGGTCCCTTCAGCCTCTCGCAGCCAATTAAAATTTAGGCTAAGTTTCTGCTCTGCAACTTAATTTAATATTCTGTGCTGCTGGTACAATTTAGCAAACATCTCAGTTGAATGCCACCGAATTAAACCCGACTGTTCAAACTTGACTATTAGGAGTCAAATTGAATAACCTTGAAATAGGCCGGGGCAATTCAAACGATAATTAGTTTGGATTATTGATCACAAACAAGCAATCTAAAGGCAATAACTGGGTGCTGCTACCAAAGCGACAAGCAGTTATATTATTTATGGCGCCGCCATAAAAATACAGGACAGTATTACGGGCTGCGCTTGAGTAATCTGCAATTCATGGATCTGTGTCTTGCCAGCCGACATACATTTCTATTCAGGGCACTGCCTGCACTGACGTTTTTTCCCGTAACATAGCAAGTTTCTTTCACCGTAGCATTTTTAATAAATCGCAACTTATAATCACCCCCAAGGTTATTATGCCATTTTTGCCATTATGCGCACAGACTTGCTGAATCCATTGCATTTGTCATCAACATATTGAAAATGGTGTTATTAATATATATATATATTTTCGCCTGCACTGCTAGGACATTGTCAGACCTCCGTGGATAATGGATAGTATGGATGAGCAACCTCGAGGCTGCTGAATAAGGAACAAAATATAAATGTTTCTGTAATGCTGGCTGCATGCCTGCAGCCTGAACAAACATGCCGCCGTTGTAAGGCCAAATTGGCAACCTGCTAAACGCTGTGGCTACCAGGGTGCAGTGGAGTGGATCTAACAAGGAGCGTTGCTTTAGATGAAAGGTCGAGGTCTGTGTGATGATCACACAAACACCATCATGATGCCTTTTGAAAATGCTTATCAAGGCTGTTAGGTTTTCAGCGTGCCCTCGTGGCGACTTTAAACAACAGTGCTTCTTGGAAACCTATACCTCAGGGCCTAGTAGCTGACAACACTTGCTGATCTGTAATTTCTCATGTTTTTGAATTTGAATCCTTTAAGATTACAGGATGAGGTTCCACCGGACAAACATGATGTAGAATCAGCATCTGAACTGTTTTTTTTTTATGTAAGACGAGTATACAACTGGATCTTATAAAGCAATCGTTTGTGTACAAAAATGTTTTAATAAATGGCCAAAGTTGGGAATTAATAGAGTTGAAACCAGCCAACCATATCACTGCCATAATTACACCAGTAGACAAGACTAAAGCATAAATTATTACATTAAACACACTTTCTTTGGAAATATCCATGATTTCCCCCCTTTTTATGTAGAAACTCACTTACAAATAAATTATTGGTCATTGCCGTTTGATGTTTTTTGGACTTGTTGTACAGGTCCAAAAAAGTGTACAGTAGTTGTTTTGGTGCTTACTTTGTAAAGCTTAAACCAGTGTTTTCTCACATTTGTTAATGTCAACAAACCTCAGAATAATATGCAATTGGCCAGAGACAAACATCAGAAAATACTGTGTTTTGTTTTTGATTCAAATGTTTTAACATATTCAAAATATTTAAATGACAGATGTGCAACCTCACAATGTGTCACTGTGAAATTGTAGATCAGCTATGTTCATTTGTGCTGGTCTTTATAGTCCCGTGCACTCGTTTCTGTTGCAAACCTGGCAACACAGCAAGAGAAAGAGAACTTCTGCTGCACACACAAACACAAAGACTTATGGGTTGTAGGAGAAGTTGTGGATGGTTGTTGTCCGACTGCATTGTGATTCATGTGGCTTGGTTCATACACAACCTGCACAGGCGGTAAAAATACTAGTGATGACTAAAGCCTAGGACAAGGGAGGGATGGCTGTTGGCTCAGCCTGTCAGTGACCCTGATGCTCCTTGTGAGTCACAAGGAGCAGAGTTGAAATGCAAATCCTGTCATCTCTCACAGGTCAGGCCTTCTCTATCAGCCATCCTGTTTCTACACCATCTATTCCTGTTTCTTACCAATATCCAAATAAAACATACCAAATGACACTCCGAATTCACATGAGCAGCAACTCCAAAAAGTAATAGGGAACGTACTAAACCAGTGGTTTTCAAGGGAGTAAAATGATGGTCCATTTGGTATCATTTTACGTTCTATAAGGGTCCATTTGGTGACCCAAAATGTCCATCATTTAGCTGAGGACCTGGACCTGGAACCTAGAATCCTCTCAGGGAACACTGGCGGTCCCTGGACCACCTGTGGAAAACCCCTGTATTAAACTAACAAGGAGAACGTGAGGACATTGGTGATGCATGTGTGTCCGTGTGTGCGTGTGTCCGTGTGTCCGTGTGTGTGTGTGTGTGTGTGTGTGTGTGTGTGCATGTACAATATATATACATCTCCTTACATTCCACGGAGAGCTTGACGGGGAACACCCAGGGCCGGTCCTGGGTCTTCTGGGTGACCATGCAGGAGATCTCTCGGCCGTCGTCGGCGGGCGTGGGGACCAGCCGGTACTCGCTGCGCACCGTCACCGTACCGTGGGCGGCCGGCTCGCTGCGCGTGGAGTGGTTGCCCCCCGCCGACGCCACCCAGCGGATGGAGGCCGGCGGCTTGCCCTCTGCCGCCTCGCAGCGCGCCACCACCAGCGGCTTGGCGCCCGCCTGCACCGTCACTGCCACCGCCGAGTTCTTGGGCTTGGCTGTTGAGAATAGAGAGAGAGATAAGATATTTATTGTCATTGTGGTATACAATAGAGTTTGGTTTAGTTGCAACTGTAGCACACAGTAGTATCAACAGAGAGAAAAAGACAAAGTTGCAACATTGAGAGGTCAGAAAATGGAGCTCTCGTGAGGGCTGTTGCAGCCTGAAAGAGGGACATTTCCGATTTCTTCCTGAGAGTGTACAAATGTGAACCAAATGGTTCCATTTGTACACACTCAAAAAAAAAATCATCAACATGGTGAAACAACTTGACAGTAGAGCCACCATTGGACTGATCCCATGTGACAGTGTAACTCTGTCCATACTCGGGGCCGAGCCTTCCTGTCACCAACACTGATGAGGCAACTTGATGGCATAATGTGCGACAGTCGTCATCCAGTCCATGAGTTGAATCAAACAAAACGGTCCTGTCCATGCCATGCTGGAAGGTAGCATTCAGGAGAATGTCGATCCGCTACCCTTGTCCCAAAAGTTCCCTCTTTTGGGATTCCATCCCCGGCCTCTCTGTAAGCCTCTCTGCACATTGCTGCAGAAAACGCCAAATGAATCTGAATGCTCTTATACTGTACACGGCAAGAAAGATTATACAAGGAGGCTGGACACTGAACGGTAGGTACAGGGAGGTAATGCGTGTGGATCTTCTTTTAGAGAAACTGACTGACCTCTGTGATAACACAAAGGGTTCACGAGGGACAGAACTACAGACGGTCTTGGAGACTGAGCTTCAATGTACCTTATTGAAAGGATTATGAAAAACAATGTACAGGATATTGAATCTCTATATTGTGGTACCTGCTATTTTCTCATGTTTAAAAAAAAGACATTGGTTGGTTCTATACTGTAGTGTACCTACTGTTTACTGCAAATAAACAGTAATAAAAAAACATTGTGGGGGGAAAAAGAAGAGAAAAAATACATTAGTAGAAATATTGAAAAGCAGAGGCGGGGAGTATGGGGTGGTGGTGGTGAGGGTGCTGTAAGCAGATGAGTATGGAAGGACAAGGGAGAGGCAGGGAGGAGGGAGGAGGAGGAGGACGTCCAATCAATTTGTTGTGCATATACACCTGGCATCCTGCCGCGACCTGTAATGAAACACAGAGGGGGGGCTCGAACGCACGGCGCGTCTCTGAGACCGCCAGGGAGAACCTGAGAGAGGAGGAGGGAGCTGGAGGAACAGTGTGAGGTGTGGGAGGCGGCGAGGGAGGAGTGTGAGGTGAGATTAAATGAAAACTAACTGTAAAGACAGGAGAGAGAGAAGTCGGCTGGCAGGTTGGAGAGGCAGAGAAGAGAGAGGAGAGGAGAGGAGAGGAGAGGAGAGGAGGAGAGAAGAGAAGAGAAGAGAAGAGAAGAGAAGAGAAGAGAGAGAGAGAAGAGAAGAGAAGAGAAGAGAAGAGAAGAGAAGAGAGAGAGAGAAGAGAAGAGAAGAGAAGAGAAGAGAAGAGAAGAGAAGAGAAGAGAAGAGAAGAGAAGAGAAGAGAAGAGAAGAGAAGAGAAGAGAAGAGAAGAGAAGGAAGAGAAGAGAAGAGAAGAGAAGAGAAGGAGAAGGAGAAGAGCTCTATACGACAGCCAGAGCTAAGCAGAGCAGAGGGGTTGGATCGATTTGGGAGCTCCTAACAAGGTGGGTTGCATCGGGGGCCTGATGTGTTCCGTGACACCGCATCAAATTGAGCCGGGCTGCTGCTTCTCGTCACATGCGCGGGTCCCAGGGATTCTGAGCAAGCAATTAGAGCGCACGGCGGGTGCCTCGGCTGCACAGTCGAATAAACAGACCCCCCCACCCACCAAACACCAGCACACACACACCTCCACCCCAACCCTTCCCCGGTAATACCATGCCATGCCGCCGCCATAGTGACTGTGTGGCAGAAACATTTGAATAATAGCTTTGTGCACCTGAGTTACTTGAAGCCACGCTCGGGTGATACGGAGTCAAGACACTTTAGAAAGAAGCCTAAATCCTGGGTGCATAAAATGGCAAGGGTGAGATTAAATCCTGGATGCATAAACAGGCGGCGGGGTGAGATTAATGAGGAACGGTGGGTGTAAAGGGGGATGTTTGTGACTTTAAAAAGGGGAAAAATAATATTTTTTGTGTTCTTGGTGCTCCCATGTGTGTTTTCCATCCACACACATAAGCAAATTTAAACAATCAGGCTTTTACATCATGTACAGTATGTGCTTTAATGGAAAGTACTCTCAGGAGCAGCTCATATCTTTTTGTCCTTGTGGCGATGTCATTAATCCACAATACTTTGTATAATTCCTCCTCTTCTTTTAGTTTTAAATTTGCATCTCCACTTTTGTTTACAATGTACACCATTGTTGATTTTCCAACCTGGCTTGGAATGGAAACAAGCCTGTTTCATCTAACGTTAGTATTATAATGACTCAAACTCAGTACCATATTTTCCGGACTATAAGGCGCACCTAAAAGCCTTTAATTTTCTCAAAAATCCACACTGCGCCTTATAATCCAGTGCGCCTTATATATGGATTGTTTGACTGCAGTGGCTTCTATTCTGTGTTAACTGTAGTAGCTTCTATTCTCTGCGCCTTATAATCCGGTGCGCCTTATATATGAAAACAGTTCTAAAAGGTGCGCCTTATAATCCGGTGCGCCTTATAATCCGGTGCGCCTTATAGTGCGGAAAATACGGTAAATAATCTTCATATCAGCACTCCCACCATCTCAGGACATAGAGGTACCGCAGCTCAGCTGCTTTCAAAGTCGAGAAAGTAATGACAAGGACTGGTTCTATCAGAGTGATTGAGGCTAGACGATTAGAAATAAGCTTGAGGGACATAAACAATATGATATTAAGTATAGTATGATATAAAACAACTTCAGGAATGCATGCAATTTGCGCTTTAACATTACAACAGTCTTCCCCAAACCTGGCCCTTCGCACAGAGTATAGGCTACCAGGCCATTTAAAAACAAAACAGAAAATTCCCAATTAAAGTGACGGAGAACCAAAAATCATGCCTACTTTGCAACAGAAACGTTCATGCCAACCTGATGGCCACACAGCTGTACTTAGTTTTCCTTGTCAAACATAAGCTCATTCTTAAGGGCATTAAAACGGATTAATATTGAAGTAAACACTGGGGCATATAGTCAAGGCACTGGAGGAAATGAAAAAAGATTGGTTTAAAAGTGGTTAAACTCGAATTCAACTCAGATGTCTCAATAAACAGACATCTAAAGGGCCATGAAAACATACTGTAGGGACGTGCTGTAGTTTCCACTTAAACTGATACTGAATAACTACTGTACGTTATATCTCTTGAGCATAAATAGATTTATTGCACATGAATGTCAAAATAAATATCTATGCATTTCGTATCAAGGTCTGTCTCAAGTCATTGATTCCCTGTAAGCATGAAAATAGTATAATGAATAAGCAATATGGCATTATGGGGAATTCAATATTCATATTAAGGTCTCCAGCAGCGCATTGAGCTTGTTGGTGATATATTTTTGCTATTTGTTTGGGTGACGAAGGGAGAAAATGATGAAAATATTCACCTAAAATTAAATATTGACTGACTGCTACCAACTAATTGAAATTAATCCGTTAAAGTCACAGCCCTAGTAGCAATATAACAAAATATAGCAAGGAAGCTTGTCATTTAAAAACAAAACCTATTTTGACATGCTTATAGAATAGGGATGCTAGGATGCGCAATTTGCGCATATGGCTCCCGCAAAACCTTGTCCAAATATGGAGTCTGAGGAGTCATACTGTACTTTGGTTAGACATAGCATTGAATTAAGGCCGGTGAGGGATACGTTAACATGGCACAAACACCATCAGTGTAAAATAACCATCAGTGGTTACCAGATTTCATAGCCAAATATACATAACACACATCATAAGCTAACATCATGAATCTCACTTCACTGTCAGCAGGACAGAGATGCCAACACTGTGAGTTAGTTCAAAGTCATTTGAAGTCACAGGAGAGGTGCCAGTGATGGCTGGTTAGCTGCCAGAGTGTGTAAAGGGCTGCCTGCCAGAATCCCAAATTTACCATGAGAATTTGGCTGGGTATGAGTTTCCAACCTTGGTTGTCAAAAGTATAGGCTAAACAAGACCAAAAAGACCCTCAAAAATATATCATACAATACAAATACAAAATATATCATACAGAAATGTCAACCATCTGAAAATAATATTAATTTACTTTGGTTTGGTTACATTCACAGAATACAGCTCTGTCAGGCTGTCATCTGGAAACACTGCTGTTCCAGCCTGTATGTACAGAGATAAGTCTCCTTGTTTGTTTAAGTCTATTTTTATACAGTATGTTTTCTTCTGTGTTTCTGTGGAGTCCGATGTCTCATCCCTTCCTCTTGACAACAACCAGTGTCTCAATTCAATTCAACTCAAAGAGCTTCATTGGCATGACAAAACTTTGCCAAAGCAAGAAGCCCAATACAATAGCACAGCAATACAATCAATACAAACATGATGTACATTTGAAAGCCAGAATTTCCAATAAATACAGTATGTAATCTGTAGGAAGTCTGTGACTCTACTATCTTACAATTGTCTGTACAATGGACAGATGCTTAGAAGTTGTAGCTCGGTTTCCACTTCATTGTGAGTCTCACACCTTCCTTTTGACAATACAACATATTCTCTGTGGGGTTGAGGTCAGGCCAGTTGACTGGTCAGTTAAGCACATTACAACCAACCTCCAGTGTCAGTACACCAATTACTAGAAGTTGTGTTACTGTGGGAAGGATTCCTCTTGGAAAAGGATAAACGCTTGCAATCATACCGAGGCACAAAGTCCTCTAAAATCGCCTGGTTTATATAGCACTTTTCTTGGAACCCAAAGTTGGTACAGCAAATGTCATCTGCTGGTGTCACTGTATTTTTACCAAGTCCAGAGTCAACACTCCCAGGGCTTTTTTTTTGCTTCCCTATGTGAATTTTCCACAACATTCACACTTTTGTACACTGGAGCATCTGACTCGTCTGCTCATGTTTTATTGTTTTGCAGGAGTGACTGACGTTTCGACTCAGTCAGGAAGTATGGAGAGAAATTACAGTATACTGTATATGCACTGGCGTGGAAAAAAGTGGGGAGGATGCTTGAGCAGGAATAAGACAGTTCTGTCGCTATATGCATACATACCTACTGTACATACATATCACTTGTTTGTCCAGTGAGCTCAGAGCAACGGATGTGTCCGCCCGTCCATCTGTCTATATAGTAACAGTGGTTTTCAAACAGGGCCCACTATTTATTCAGCATTTGAGCCCTGGACCACAATTTGAAGACATTTTAGTCTCACAGACCCCAAAACCAAAGATTTATTTTGCTTTTATCCACAATTCCAGGCTGGATTTGGGAAACAAAGCAGTCAAACATACAGATCAAAATGACCATTAATCTTCTACATTCTCTAGTTGCGTAGGCTTGGGCTAATTCCCATGATGGATATTTTAACTCGAGAGTGTTAAAATGAAACGGTGGTGGTTTCATTTTAACGCTCTCAAAGAGTTACATCTGGTTAGATAACTTTCCATCATTTAGCCTGGAATCCTCTCAAGGACCACTGGTGGTCCCCGGACCACCGGTTGGAAACCCCTGGTCTATAAGACAGGGTATTTGTTTCTATCAATCCAATCAAAGCCTCATTCCTCTCTTCTCTCTACACTGTGCATGTATATTGATTTTACAGTGCCAAGAGTAAACACCCTTGGCTGCCCCTAATCCCTGCTCAGGCTTAACTCAGACGTTCTGTGCTTCTGTCGCCTTTACAAATATCATGAAAAGACAAACAATGAAAAAAATAAAAATAAAAACATAGAAGCAAAGGGTCGCATAAGTCTTTGAGATCTTTTCTGCCCTATCGCATTTCTCCCACTTTGTTTTATCCACTCGCCCAAGGGCGCCGTGCTGCAAGAAAGCAATTCTTTCGTTTAACCTCTGTCACATCCGTTACTGCCAAGACAATAATAGGAAGAATAGGAACGAAGGTGGTTCAATTCACAGAGACAGATGGTTGCACAGCAGGGCATAGTTAGTTATTTGCTTTTTAAGTTGCCCTTAGGGTTTACTGTGCACAGTGTCCTTCCAGAATTATTGGCACATGTGTGTGTCGTCGTCGTAACAAGGCTGCAGTTAGGTAGAGCTTCGACTTGCACAAGCGTGGCTTTCTGTCCACAGCTTAAGCCATGTATTGTAAACATTCAAATTGCATTATAATGCATCAGCTTTGATGAAAGAGTTGCATGCATAGAAATCAAACAAACCACATTAGAATGGACAGCAGTAACGCCAAGTAAACCATGAGTCACTGTTAAATGGGTTACAACATGCCATGCCAGACCACTGGTATGGTAAACAAGCGTGCCAAGAGCCCTGGAGGGGAAGCATGGGGCGGTATTTATATTAATGCATGTGTGTGCATGTGTTTAATGTTTCAAACCAAAAACACATTGAGTATCCGACATGCGTTAAGAGTTTTGATAATACGGAGCCCTGTCCAGCAAGGGATTGTGTATAATGACTATTTCCGCAATTTAACGTTATTTATTTCCGTCCATATAGTGGCAACACCTACTGTACAAACCCTGCAGTCATACCGCCTACACATGATCACACCTGGCTGCTGCCAAATTTAACCGCGGTGCAAAAGCCGACCGCCGAGCTGCTCCGCTGAAACCGTTGGGAGGAGGTTGCGTGCCTGGCTCAAGGGCATGTGTCGGGGACGGTGTTATTGTTTTTTTCCCCGATATCCCAAGCAGTGTTGGTCTATATTACTTAGGAAAGTAACTTCTTTACTTTACTCGTTACCCCTTAGACAAAGTAATATCATTACTTTACTTATTACTGGATTTGAAGAGTAATATATTACATATTACGTTATTACTTTCCCAAGTTCTCAGCACCGCTTTTGAAAAAATAGAGAAGTACAACATAATCCATTTATTACAAAATAAAGCAGCAAGCGATTTGTAGTGTACATAACTGCGCAGGATGCAGCGTGTGGACTGGATCTACAATCTACTGCACATCTCTGTTGTTACAGTACCTGTCAATAGCTTGTACATCTGTTCTATTTTTGCATGCAACAACAAGCTCATTTTAAAAAAGTAACTTGCCGTTACTTGCAAAGTAATGCGTTACGTATTACCCATTTTTGCAGAGTAATCTCGTTACTTTACTTTTTGGAGCAAAAGTAATAATATTACAGTAATATGTAATCTAAAATTAGTTACTGCCCAACACTGATCCCAAGGTATATTCTCCCAGCTGATCCTGTGGTTTCAGACCAGTAACCCGATGCTCTATCCTGTAGGGATAACACGGCTGCCTTTCCATTAGACCCAAATTAAACATTGCGAGTGGCGAAGACAGATCATTACAAGCCAGCGAACAGCGACTGTATCACATTCCTGTACTGTCTGGGACGTGCGTTTACACTGTATCAAATAAGGTGCAACACAATCGGTTATGTAACGTTGTGTTGTGTCCCAATCCAGGAGGTTGGGATAGCATTCTCTGCCAAGTGAGTGAATCTTTAGTCACAGTCCAATAAGCGATAATGAGATTGGCCGACACTACAGTGTGTGGGATCCAATAAGGCCTAATATCATTGGCTGTCACGATTATGCATTCGCACTTAAGTTGTGATGTGTTTGGGATTCTGCTGGGTTCTGTATCCAATAAAAAAAAAGTAATGCGATTGGCTCTGCGGCGGTTCTGGAACCAATAAAAAAGTAATGTGATTGGCTCCATGTGATTCTATATCCAGTAGGGTAAAGAAATAGGTTTCTCTGCCATGAGCTGTATTATTGTAGGCCTACTGTGTACTCTTTCCAAAACCGTGTGCTTTTACACACACCTGGCTAGAACGCGTCCGTCCCAGTAAGCTTGGATTGGCATTCAGGAGCTTATTTGGCAACAGCAGCAGGAGCCACAGATGTTCATGAAGCTTTCCTATAGGTATATCCCAGTCAAACTTTGTTCTGTGCCAGCAAAAGTAGTTTAGTGGGCTCTGCTTAACACCCATCTGCTAGCCAGCCAAAAAAGCCCATGTTTGTTCCTTTGTGAGACGGCCAAGTTCTGCATCTCCTGTGTGTTCTTCATGGGTTTATTCTGCTATTGTTTTTCTTTCTGTCTTCTGTGTGTGTGTGTGTGTGTGTGTGTGTGTGTGTGTGTGTGTGTGTGTGTGTGTGTGTGTGTGTGTGTGTGTGTGTGTGTGTGTGTGTGTGTGTCTTGTGAAGATTTAATTTGAGTTCGAAATTAAAGGAGGATAAAAAGAAATATTACGGGCCCAAGAGGGAGAAACATGAAAGCAATTTAAAAAACACTTTCCATTTCCTTGGACTGTAATAACGACGACAACTGGGACGCCATAATGAATTCTTGGTAATTGTTGTTCATCATTTGTTATTCCTAAGTTTAGCTTTGTGCTCACTGCAACGGCCATTTCCACAGTGGCTCAGCGTAATGGGAGCACATGCATTTATAGTTATAGTTGGGGGGGCTGTGGGGAATTAAATCCCCCAGACCAACAGCAGGCAGTGGAGCGGGGAGATACCAAATTAGGTGATCACGATACACAAACACCTGCAAACAGGCTCTCTAGTTACTGTAGGTTGTTGCAACAGTAGCGGAACGCAAAGTGGGTCCACTGCAGTGTCCCCCAAGACGACTCTTTTCCCCCCTCCTCAACTTCCTCACCACATTGGCCTGTTTAAAGATTATTTTAAATATTTTTTGACAACTTTAAAGCCCATTGTTCGAATTCAGCTGTTGCTGAAAATAGCAGGTCAACAAGCTGTGAGCTGTATAGGAGCTTATCAATTAGCTATTTCCAACACTAACAGAAAACATCCAAGACACTCGCTACCATCACATCACAACAAATGCTTTTTTGTGGAATGTGTTGTATGATTACGTACGGAACTTGCATTTATCATTTATCATTTATATCATTAAAAGTCCTTAGACTAGGCTGCCATATGACATAATTTCCTAAAGTCAGCCATGTAAGGGGCTAATGATATTCACAATGTCCTGAGGTGGTGGGGGCGATGATATGCAGATTATTTTATATTCGAGTCGTTCTAACACTGATGCTAGATAAAACCAGGTTGTTTCCATTCTATGCCAACTTGGAAAATCAATAATAATGAACATTGTAAACAAAGTGGAAATGCAAAGTTGGAACTGAAGACGAGGAGGAATTATACAAAGTAGGGTGCCTTGACATTATTAGGAGACCAAAATCAAATGAGCTGTTCCTGAGAGCAATTTCCATTAACCCATTAAGGACAGGAATCCATATTTGGATCCTGTACAGTATGTACAGTATTCAAATATTCAATTTGTTTTCATGCTGATATATAAGTATTTAAATTTTTTCAAAAACCTTAGGTCAGGCCTAAATGGGTTAAAGCTCCGATATGGTATGAAAGCCTTATTCTTCAAACTTGGTTATTGTCTCTTCCAGTCAACATGCAACAAGACATAACACACCACAGAGTTAACGCTAAAATTGTCTTACCCCTTTGGTGTGAAAAGGACTTAAAACGCAGTTGACGTTTATCGGGCAATAGATTCAAAGTTACCCTGAGTTAGCCTGCCCTCAAAATGTAAACTGTTCATTTGAGAGACAGAATTATTGCTTGTTATTTCAAAAGGCTTAAAAACACATCTGTCAGGAAAAGAGACAATGACAGAGCTTTAGAAAGCCAACTCCAGGGTACTAACTATTTGGACATTTGAACACTGATGGTCACAATGTGCGGCAGGGTCTCAATTTGTGGGACACCTGAAAAGTCTTTGGAATGAAGGACTGTGGGACTGTTCAGATAGTAGTATCTAGTAGGTTGCGAGCAAATATTCAGCTGTCTATTAAAGGTATATTATGACAAGACTGGAGTTAGGAACGCTATATTAAAATCACATTATAATTTTCCTTTTATTGCTTGGTGAAAATTGTCATTACGTTAGCATTAGATATATTTATTTAAGCCCTCACACACCAATATGGCGTTCATATCTATAATCACAATATTTTGGTCCCCTACGCTGTCAACGGTGAAAATGTGTTTATTATTGCCTTTTATCGTAGCAGCATAACCCAGTTCTAATTGGGTAAACACTGGGCAGCAATTCAGCAAACAATATTCCAAAACAATGAAAATAACTTTAGATTTACAGAGTTTCACGGTCATGTGTAAACTGTGTGAATCTTGGCAGTTAATTAAAATTATGTTATTTGGATAGCCTTTTTGCACCTTGTCCTGAGTCGCCTCCTCTCCATCACACAGAGGTTAATAACCACAACGTTGTCCCACACACATCTCCCCCATCCATCAGCCTCAGGGGGCGACAGTAAAAAAAAACACAGAGGCCACTGCGTAGCACTTGGCCAAAGACATGACACCGATAAACGCAACGAGTAGCAAAGTCAGTCACACAAAATGATTAAAACACCCGTTCCCACCAAACACCTCATTATCACCACAATCATCATAGTAACAACACTCAGCAACAATAATCATCCTTATCACGTCAGCAGCTATACATAAATAAAGGCAGGCAGCTTCAACGGCTGCAATAATTCAATGTGAACTAGTTCAAACTGTCCTTGAGAAGCCTCCTCTGCAGAAGGAACATCATTACAGTATGGAAACTATTCCACTGACCCTGACGTCACCTTTTTCATCAATAAAACTACTGCCAAAGATAAAGGAAGACAGATCAAAGGCCTTCCGATTAGAATATAACCTCAGTTGACTTCATTTTGAAAAATAAAAGAGAAACATGATATGAAAAGTTGAAGTTCAAACACAGGTATAAGGCGCCGGTTATTCTTAACTTTGGAACACCTGCTGTGTGGTTATTTAAGGCTGAAGGTCACACTTATTTGACAATTCATGAGCTCACATCAAGGTGTTCCTCTCTCTCCTCCTCTGTGTTATCCTTGTTCACAGTCAGCCTTTAATCACAAGAATGCCACTTTCCATTTTCTTGGCATGACATAACTAGTGAACAGTTTGGTGGAGATATGAGAATATTCAGCTAAAACAGCCATTCTACAAACTCACAACAGGTTTAGGTGGTTAAATTAAGTTATGAGGAGGTGGGGAAGGGTCTAAAGTGGAGAGAATGGTCTAAAGTGCATGGCACAAGTGCACTGGGAGCTTGTCAAACTCGAAATTAGCTACTTAAACAGAACGTAATCTGAGCGCAAGGTAGAAAGGGGTTTTATGTAAGGTTGCAATCGACTGGCTGGATTAAACCAACAATCAGAGTGTCACAGACAGATTATACCCGTAGTCAGGGAACGGAGGCAAAAAAGCAGCAATCCGGTTTGAATCAATAATAAAGCATACAGTATGTGACGGCGCAGCCCATCAAAAGCACTCAAAATGTGGATTTTATATGGCCTATATGGCATTCCCCTTCAAATATTCAAGGAAAGCACTTATTGTGTTAAACACAGCCAACCTAAAAGTACTTAGGACTCCACAGAAGGGGTGCCCAAAGTGCAGGTTCATACTAGAATTGTACAACGTATTATGAACAGCTGTCCCAAACAGTAAGGGACGTTTTTACATATTTTTAACCTTAGAATTTCCCTGGAAAGTATAATTTGTCAGGGTTACTTGTTCCTTGTATTATTTTGACCTTGCTTGACTGGTAATTTGGTATTGTGACATATGGCTGAAAGTTACACTTTTTATCACAGCACACACCTGACAAAAGACTATTGATATCAAATATTGCTGATAGCTAAATAGAATTGTTTAGATGCATTGCATAATCTAAGTGACTGTTATAGTCAGATGGTAGACTATGTTAGGAGATGAGATGTAAGCCCTTGGGTGTATTAATACTTTCTAAAATGTTCCGCTGTGAAAAACATTTGGACACCACTGCTCTACAGCCTAGAAATTTGCTTGGGTAAAAAAGTAAAATAGTTTGTCTTTGAAATGTACTTGGGTAAGAGTTATAAATATCAAAAAGGACAAATCCTTAGAATGTGTACTGTTTCCATGCCACTTGTGCTAAGTTGCCAGTGCCAGGCGATTTGGACTCTTCATCAAAACGCCAGCAATCACTTTCGGTTCACACCGTTCATCATAGCGTCTGCTAAAATTGTCCCCGTGTAGTAGAGTAGAGGGACAGGTCATTGGACAGATCATGTGATCAAACTTTTGGCACATGTCAAATTAAGCTGTAATCAAGCCGCAAATATTGCATTTTGAGCAGATTATGAGCCATAATGCATATAAAGACTGCGTGCACAAGCATGCACACAAGGATTTTGGACATTTAGAGACGTAATTGCCCAGTAACTAACAATGATATCTATAGAAAAAAATGAAATAAATCAAATCTCTGGATCTCGGTCCTGGAATTGATTACATAAGTACTTTGATCTCGCAATCTCGGCACATATCTTTAAGGGTTAAGTACATTTATTCAGTTACTGTGCACCTCTGCCAGCAGAGGAATAATAATTAACATTGTAACACCATGGCAAATGCCCCCCTTCCTCATTGTCACTGATAATGTTCTGACAACGCACTGACAATCTACGCAATCGTCAATAGCAGAACACGGAAGGTTCTCAAAAGGCACGACTGTAATAATTGCCTGCGCATTCTATAATAACACATATTAAAGCACTATGTACTGATGGTATTGTATTGTACAGCTCTGCCCTGTCTACTGCACTTTCATTCATAATACACCAAGACAACCGAGACACATGGAAATGTTCAGTGCCACCCAGAGCTCCACACCAAGAAGGACAACTGTAATAATGATGCCAGCATCCGCACAATGCTGAATGAATATTCTGCAACAGTGGCGAGGTCGGATCCAAAATCGATAATTGCTACAGCGTTACTGTTGTTTTCTGTTGCAAAGACAGCCTACAGATGAATAGAACCAGGAGGGCATATGGGTTCAAGGAATATTTAAAAGACGAAAGATCATTGAATATACAGTATTTCATAGGCATCTTTGAACATAGAGCTATGGCAATAATTTACTTATAACTCTCTCTATCCCTCTCCCTCCCTCTCCCTCAAAAAAGTTCAAATGTTATCTTATTCTTATTAGCTATTCATCATATTCCAATGATGAGTCCCTCAGGAATTTTATCTTCCACATTGAAGGTGAGTAATGTGTTGAATGTGACCGCCTGCGAATTCAGATCAGCGTGTGTGTGTGTGTGTGTGTGTGTGTGTGTGTGTGTGTGTGTGTGTGTGTGTGTGTGTGTGTGTGTGTGTGTGTGTGTGTGTGTGTGTGTGTGTGTGCATTGTGAAATCCTAGGAAGGCACATAATCTGAATAATGCACTTTTTAAAGTAGCACCTAGCAATGACACTTGCTCTGCGCGTTGCCCCGCTTTGCACTGGGTTTAAGCCACAACGCTTTATCTGTGAGTGTCTTGGATCAGCGTCTGACTCTAATAACGAGTGTGGAAAATAACACAGAATTTTTAAACTCTCTACTGGTGTAGAGGAAAAAAAACATAAAGGTTTATTTGGGATTTGTAGTGCGCCAACCCCAACATATTGGACAAGGCAAAGAAGACTAGACTAGGATGACAAAAAACTCAGCCACACTGTCAGTCAGTCTGATATGTTTCGCACTTTGATTGATGGAAGCAAAAGTATATCATCAACAACCACTCAGACATCACAGGCCATCTGGGACAGGTCTGCTTTCTGACGGTCCCCAGAGTCGAAGCTAAACGTGCAGCAGCAGCGTTCGGGTTTTTCTGGGCCGCCATGCTGTATCTGGAACAAACTCTACCATAACTGCAGCTCTGCGCCAGCTCTCAGTTCTGATATATAAAAAGCTGCTGCCTTATTGTTTATTTGTTGCTATCGATTCATTGCGCTTCACTAACAATACCTTGTTTTTTTCATATTTTTAGCGTATTTAACCATTCTGTACGGGGTGTTTACCGTAGTTTTATTCAAAAATAACAGCTGTTCACGGCTCATAGTGCACCACTTTGTGGCGCGTTATGAGCCGTGAACACCTGCTATTTTGGGGGAAATCATGAAAACATGTGCAAATCTTTGAATATTACATGTTCTTTCAGAGCAAAGATTTTGTACAATCTATATTATCAGGTCAAAATGGGTTGAAATGTCCTTTAATGATGCCTTCCGTTTTCAAATCGTCTTAATGCGCTTAATGTTTTGTGTAAAGCACTTTGAACTCTTGTTGAAATGTGCTATATATGAACGATAATTTACATTCAGAGATATATACCACTATCGCTGGCAAACAGGACAAAGGTTAATAATGGCTTTGCAAAATCCCGCAGTTGGGGCTAGATGTCACGGAATGACGGAAAAGTCAACAAGCTAAATGAGCCTGACGGTTCTATCTTGTCGTATTTCCCCCACGAAGCTCAATCGCGGCATGCGTTTCCCTCCAAAAGGTAAGGTCACCTTAAAATGATTCCTATTAAACTATGAAACACTATCAAGCAGTGGAACAGATTCTTACAAAAAGGGACATCGATTTCCGCACAAATTGTTTATATTTTGCTAATGCATTTTTGAAGGTTACCGGTGAAGATTATGTTCATTTTATGGCACACTGCATACAGTATCTCAAACACTTTTGTTTTACGTTTCCACCTTAAATCATTTTGGAGTTGCACTCACTAAGTATGTTTGTAAATGCTGCATTAGTCAACCTGTAAGTATGCAGGGACGTCCGATGCTACAAAACAAATGTTCCACCGTAACCTAACACCCACTGTGGGTCCCGTCGACGAGAAAGCAAAGCATGAGGGCTCCATGTTTTCGTGAATGTTATATAGCAAACTCTGGCGGATCAAACCTATGCATAATTCATCAGCTGCGGAATATTAAATGACGGCAAAAAATAGAGCAAAGAAAAGGTAACTGTAAAGCTTCTTTAAATTCCCACTGAATAACAGATTCAAGAGGAAAATATTATAATTCTACCTTTGCTGAATAGAGAGGAGTTAAAGCACACCTTGGGACATGCGAACCAGGACTTTTGATAAACTTTTTGACTGTGAAGCTTTGTAACTTCTATGCGGTATATTATTCCCCATGGAATATCTGCTTGTTCCATGTTCCAAGTTGAGTAGATCGAAAGATGGCCCTGAACTTCAAGTCAAAGTGAAATTGCGTCTTCCTGTAACTATACCAGTCCAGTACCATGATGACCATTGATTCTAGATTTTCTGTGCTGCAATCTCTAAAACCCAGACGGAGTCACAGAACATTGGCTGCCATAGAAGATCTACAAACTCACACTGCGTTGCTATGCACAACAGCTTTACTGAGGTTATGTTTATGGTTAGGTTTAGTAGCGACCGTTGAAGAACGTGCCGCGACCAATGGGCCAGTCAGTTGCAATCAATAGTAAGACAGTGCCAGGTTGATTTCGCTGACTCTCAATCGATTCCCTGCAAACTAACAGTAGGTTTTAACAGCGGGCGATGGACAAACAACGACGGCCGACATCCATTATTTGTCTATGGGAGCCGTCGATTTACCCAACAGCAGCATATCGGGCGACGGTCGAAAAAGTGGGTGTGGCAAGGTCGTCCGAAAAGATAAATATTGCTGAGCTTTTCGGCCAAATCAGCCGATGCTTGCCCAGGGATAGCCAATCAGAACCAAGTGCTGCTTTCCCCCCCTCGACCCCGAACCATTCGGCCCAGTTTGGTTCCTAGTTCTGCCTCACTTCCTCCTCCACCATACTTTTTTTTTCAGTGCACCACAGCACCGTCGTTTACGGTACTAATTTTGCTTGCCATTCTAAGCGCGAATTTACTGTAATGACTGTCGGGGATGCTGATATTGGCCGACGTTGTTTGTCCATCGCCCCGGTGTTAAAACGTACTGTAAGTGTCAGGAGCTGCCACGGTCTGCCAGCTTGTAACAACACCCTAGCCAGGACCGTAACAGAGCACATAAAGTATGGTGCAGGCCTCTTCATCATGGACCAACACCACAGTATATATTGAAGGAGGATAGGTAAAAGAAAGAGCCCAGATCAGTGGTTTTCAACCTTTTTGATCCCAGGGCCCACCCTTTATTCAGAATTTGAGCAACGGAACCGCCATTTGATGACATTTTAGCCCCACAGGCTTGAAAACCCCTGGCCTAGATAGTCTCAAAATGATTAACCAGGACAGCCGTATACAATTTCTAGCCATTATTGAAAACAACCGGTCTACAATAAAGACATTTACGCATTCTCAACTTTGAGCACAGGGCTTCAACTTGTAACTATTTTACTAGCTATTTTGAGTCCATTCCCTGCCACTGGCAAAGACAAGACAACACGTCTCTGTAATCTGTGACTTACCCAGCATGACGAGGTTGGTGGTGCCTTGCTCGTTTCCAGAGGGGTAGGTTGCGTACTCGCAGGTGTAGCGTCCGGCGTCGGCCATGGTCAGCCTGGAGATGCGGATGGACGGGTTCTCCAGGGACCCCTGGATGAACACCACCCGGTCCTTGAAGGGAGAGTCGGGGAAACTCTGGCCGTAGATGGGATGGAACACGGCGATGTTGTCCCTCTGGCCTTCCACTGGTTCCCATATCCATGATACCTGACACACACACACACACACACACACACACACACACACACACACACACACACACACACACACACACACACACACACACACACACACACACACACACACACACACACACACACACACACACAGTGTCAGTGTTAGGCAGCTGGGTATGCCTTTTGGTGTTTTAAGCGTGATTAGCATTACTTTGCATAATTTGCATTACTTGGAATTATTAACACTACTTAGCATTAGCATTACTTAACATTATTAGCCTTACTTAGCATTAGCATTACTTAGCATTATTAGCATTACATAGCATCAATAACATTAGTGTAGTAGAAAAATATCAGATAAAATATCACATGGCGTGCCACTATGAGCTTGTAAGTCTGATATTTTTGAAAATGGTGAAAATGTGGCGCAAATTTATTTATTAAATTTATTTTTCAATTCGGAATGGGTTAACAAGTTTAGTGTAAACAAATCTGGAAATCGAGTAATATAACAGTAAAACAAAACTACAGATTTTCCATGCAAAGCTGCGTACTTTCGACTCTACTACAAAGAGCAAAATGCATCCATAAACTAACCACTTTCCAAACACATCATGCCTGCAAAAAAATCCTGCTCATATTGTGGCCCCAAACCATCTCAAACAACAACCTCCTCAACATACATCACCCAACAAGACAACATGTGCACAGCATAATCAACTAACGAAGGAGCACCTGGATCGGCCAGGTGCTTGACTGATTGCTTGACTGATTGATTGAGTAGTTTATTGGCAGAATGTCCATGTATTGCTCACAAATGGACATAAACACGATCCCAAGAGTGGTGTTACGGAATGCCAGAGGAAGAAAAGGGAGTCCAAGCAATGACCTTGAGTAGGATGATGGAGAGGGAGCTCCAGCAACAATATCAGAGCCGGGGGAACCATAAAGAAGAAGGCCAAGGATGGACGCATTTCCAGAAGCTGTGTTGCTGCCCTCTGCGCCAGGTATAAAGGCAGGGCCAGTCAGGGCCCCCTAAATGCCCTGACGGACCCACCAAACATGGTGGCATGCAAAACAACCCAAATGTCAAGCATATTTCAAATTAAAGTGCTTTTATTTAAAATGATTTAAAAAACACTACTACTGCTACTAACAAACTACAATTGTGGCACCACTAAACCAACAGCATTTCATTTCATCATTCGAAACAGAAAACTCTGGGTCAGACCTTTAGTTTATTGATTTACTTGCCTAATATAAGTCCTGTAAGCAAAATGGTATTGGTGTGGCTGCCTCACCCGTGGCGCTTCCCCATACCATTTTCACCTGCCCCCCGCAATTGGGAAATGTTACATGCGGGCCTGTATAAAGGGGCAGAATGTAACATTAAACTATAGTGCTGTGTATTTCATTAAAAAAAGAATCAAGATCTAGATTCAGATAACCTATGCAATCTCATTTGGTGAACAATCGTGCAGCAATGCTGGCTGTCTGATTCGTTTTAGTAAATAAATAGGAGAAAACATGTAATGTAAAACCTAATTATATTTTCTTTACATCAACTGTTTCTGGCAGTCTCATGATACTTGTTTATCATTCTGTTTCGATTTCCTTTTCAATTGCATGTCCCAAATGGTGGAAAAATGTCAGAAGCAATTCAAGGCGACAAAATGAAATTAAGGCTTCTCATACATTCGAAAAGTCCCTTGAGGACTGTTTTTTCAGACGTGCAATTTGTCATCATTAAAAAGAACACATTGCTGTATTGCCTGTAATTAGTTTTTCTTTAAATAAACAGCATTATTATACAAAGGAAAACATATTGACATTTGAAACACTGCTGTGAGGAAGAGAGAATCACAACAGGGTGCTAGATAGATTTTTTTCTCTCCAGTGGTCACACTGACAGATCATGAAGGGCATAACTAACCAATTGTAAAAGTAGAAATTATCAGTGGTAAAAGGTTTAGTACCGAAAGTGAAGCGAAGGTATTTATTGTGCAAATGTCCTTGTGTTCTTGTAAATTCCTTGCAAAAATGTTTGTCTGTTAGAAGCTAATCTCCCAAACCGTTAACCCTATGCCTAAATTGTAAAGGAGAAAAACAATACAGAAAAGCCCTGCTAATGTTTCTAAAGATTGGCAATTTAGTCAGTCAGTGGTGGTTAAATTGTCTCTCTATGGCAGTGATTTTCAATCATTTTGATCCAGGGCCAACTATTTATTCAGCATTTGAATAGACCAGTTTTGGTCCATTCAGCTGTAGCATCTCAACTAAAGATTTTTATTTTTGTCCACATTCCCATGCTGTATTTTAGAGAGATAACAGGGAAATATTGATCAAGATAACAATTCTTCTGCATATTCTAATTGTGTAGACTTCAGAATTCACATTGGCTAACGGGGCAGGATACCGACCGTTTTTGGACAGCAGATGAGCTGATCTGATTTGATCTCACAAACCTGTCGTAATCTGGAGCGACACCCACCCCTAAAGGTTGACTCCCACTTCTAGGCCACTGTGGCTAACAAAATTAGTCCAGGCTTTCCATTTCACGCAACCAGACAAAAATGAAAGCCTGAGTGTCAAGGCTACACTGCACTTGCTGACCAGCAATTGCCATGACAAGTATTCATGGCACTGACACTGTGGCAAAGCATTTCCTTTCCTGTAATGATGACAATGTATTGAATGTTGTCATAGGCTGCATCTGCGGTATATGTGGTATATATTAATCTGTTAAGTTCAGGTTACTTTGGTTACAGCTTCTTTAACTCATTCCCACCTCTTCTTTGGTACACTCAATGTGAATGGCGGGTGGAGTTGCATCATTATTACATATTTAATTTGCTGCTCGGAGGAAGGGACTTACGGTAATCAATGTGTTCAATTCATGAATTAAACAGTGAAATCTATGTCCCCATTATCCTGTCTGGAACCATTTTTGGTGCTCGCCGACAAAACTCTAGATCTGACGCAAGATTTGATCGGAGAGGTTTTGCTCGCTGTGTGTGAGAGGCTCTGTGAGACAACATAGCACCGATAAACACACTCCCGACACCTTCCCAACCATTTCTGTCGGGAAGGCAGTGTTGATATAAGGTAGCAGGGTTGATACAGTATTTGGACATCAAACAATGTGAATTGATGATCAGACATAATAATATGACCAGGCATGTCATGCTTTTTGATTTACTGCCCTGACGCATATAAACAAACCCGCATATTTGTTTGATTTGGGTACTTGACAGGGTGTGAATCTGGGGGTGTCGCAGGGGAACATCACTGGCAATACCGTGAAACCTGTTTTTCGAGTAGTCTAGCCTAGATGAAAGACTGAATTTAGCATTTTTCTGATTCTATGTGGGGGGAGTCCGTTCTCGAATTCTCGTGATGTCAAAATGAATATTAGAATAAAAACAAATCTGGTCTGGATCGCATCTTGGTGAAGTCTTGCAGTATGTGTAGCCTATTCGTATATCAATCGTTTAATGTGCAAACCACACAGACATAATGACAGTCGATTAAAAAAAAAAAAAAAAAAAAAAAAAAAACTCCTGCAGTGACGATCTGGTCACTTGCCGACAACTTTCAAACTCCTGCAGTGTGTACCAGCCATTAGCTATGCTCAGACTATACACAACAAATCCATATTGCCAGTTTGCAGTCTGATCTGTGTGAACACTGCAACAGCAAAGTTTGGAGAAAATGAACATCTACAGTACAGAGTCTTAAACTTTAACGACGCAGTCTTTTACAAAACCACATGCCTGCAGTCGATGGTGATCACCGAAATAGCTAGCAGTCATGCTGTGAAGAGCCTGCAATACTCAGATAAAAAGAAATGAATAATCCAAGACTTGCATTATACGTGTGTGTCAATACTGTGTTTGAGCAAGAACCTTTTCTCCATGTTGTTCAATATAGCGTGAAGGTACACTTCAACTGTAACTCTAGATTAGTCTCTTGGAAACCTGCAATTTCATGCTACGTTGATGCTTGTACATGCACGCACAGGCCATGCGCTTTCCATTTTAATGTAAGCCTATGCCCAATATCTACCTTTTCTATCTGCAGGCCAATGTCTATTACATTTCTGTGGTACTAGTACTTCCACCTCACGCCCTTTCTCCTACTCCTACAGCATATCAATGTTCTGGACACGATTCAACATGATAAATCTTCAATAGTATTTGGGCTTATAGTCGAGCAGCATCTGATCCTTCCATGACCACAGTGGATTTATCACAGTGAAGGTTCAAAAATAAAATTGAGCCCCCATTGCAAAAAATGCAGGCAATATTCCTTAGAGCACCAAATCTATATGGTCATCCATACAACAACATGTTAGACAAGTATTTCAAAATGTTGTTATGCTTTAAGCATTATTATTATCTGCACAGATCTCCAGAATGTTGCATTGATGAATGTAAACTGCTTCATAGCAGTAACAGTGTTCAATTTCCCCTGCATTGCTGTAGGACAGGGGTTTTCAACCTTTTTTGATACCAGGGCCCAGTATTTATTCAGAATTTGAGCCAGGGACCACCATTTGATGACATTTTATCCCCACAGACCCCAAAACTAAAGATTTCTTTTGCTTTTGTGCACAATACTAGGCTGGATTTCGGAGGAAACAAAACAGTTCAACATACAGATCAAATGACCATTAATCTTCTACATTCTCTATAGTTGTGTAGACTTGCTGATTCAGATGGTGGAGATTTAGGGTATTGGTGAATGTTTCCAGTGTAGACTACTGTATTGACATTGTTTACAAATCATCTTTTTCTCATTGGAAGAAAATAAGTTTGTTTTGTAAGGTGCACTATATCAAAACAAGTCAGATTTTATAGATTATGTCTAGCCTATTTGACTTTGAAATTGTTTGTGAATTTCGTCCCCAAACATATTCATTCCCCCATGCCCCATGCTTTATCAGCGGCGTCCATATTGCACACAAATAAATATTCCTGGGGTACCGCAGTACGTGTTACACCTGTTGTCTGGACACACAAAGTGCTTTTGACATTCTGCCAGCAGAGGAATGTGAGCTTCTTTGTACTACTGTAGTTTTGTGCAAAGGCCTCTAATCTCTATTGATAAAGGCAGCAGCAACATAGTCTAAAATATGAATACAGGAACAACAACAACAACAACAGGGGAAAACAGACAGCTAAATGTCATCATTGAAACAGACAGACAGCAAAATGTCATCATTGAGGCTTTTAAACTTTAACAAAAACATGAGCTTTTTGTCCAGAATGGCTTCCCCTGTATGGCAACCCCTGCTAGATATTGGATGTGTTTTCGGACATCTGGCTCCAGGCCCAGATGTAACATTTCCCAATCGGGTGGGCAGGCGGAGAGCGTATGGGGGCAGCTTCATCACCCGTGGCACGAAGCGACGCGGGCAATGAAGCCGTCCCCATACCATTTTTGTGTACAAGACTTTTATTAGCAATAAGCAACAATAATAATAACATCAGTTGTTGTTGCAACAGACACGCAGCATGCATGAAGACAAAGGTCTGACTCAGAGAGTTTTCTGTTTTGAATGATGAAATGCTGTTGATTTTGTGGTGGCACAATTGTAGTTAGCAGAAGTATTAGTAGTAGTGTTTCAAATCATTTTAAATATAAGCACTTCAATGTGAAATATCTTTGAAATATGGTTGTTTTGCATGCCATCATGTTTGGTGGGGCAGTCAGGGCATTTAGGGGGACATTGCCCCACCATGCCCATGCCTAGGTCCGGCCCTGTCTGGCTCTGTACCTGGTCGTCTCTTTTTATTTTCCTTGCACACCAAACGTGAAGAAAATACGTGTAGAAAATAGCCAATCTACAGTTCTGCTGGATTTTACCAAACACTCCCTCAGAATAGGGATAGGGGACCCCTGGTGTATCAGAGTAGCAGATGAAAGCGAGAACAGTTGCTTTCTTACCTGGGTGAGTTTTGTTGATCCGCCTCCATCGATGAACTGGCAGCGCAGATCCACAGCCTCTGTAGGGAACGCCTCCACCTCCTCCTCCACCCGGACCCTCTGGCTCCACACTCCTGCAGAGAGGAGAACAAGAGCCGCGTTAAAACAGAGTGTAGAACGGAATGATGTAACACGTAGGTGGTTAAAACTTTAGAATACTATATACCGCCCATGACAATGTTGAGTGTGACAGCAAAGGAGACTAAAATAATTGAAAAGTAAGCAAAAAGAAAATATATAGACAATATAGAGAGAAGAGAAACCCTGGCAAGCGAGAAAGAACTATGAAGAGGTGAGATAGAGGTATGTCAAAAGTCTGCTTTATACTTTTTCGTACGAAGGTGTCAAATGTAGAACTGAATGATGTAACATGTAGGTTGTTAAAACTTTTGAATGCTATCTACCATGTTGTTTAACTTGATTCTGACAGCAAAGGAGAGTGAAGTAATAGGAAAGTTTGCAAAAAGAAAATATTGATTAAAAAAGAGAAACCAAGGAAAGCCTGGTGATTGAGGTGGAAAAAGGTGATATGGGGTAAGAGAGAACGTCTTTACTTTATACTTTATCGTACTACGAAGGTGTCATGGGCCAAACATACTGTAGCAAGCTAACAGTGTATGGTGCATTGTGAATTGAAAGTAAGAATGGGCCTGACAGAAAAGAAAGCCAAGAGCAAAAAGGGAAAGACGGTATTAAAGAAGAAGAGCCTGAAAGCGACAGAGCGAAGGGAAAAAAACAAGGGGGAAAAAGTGCCTGAGAGACAAGAGAAAGACAGAAAAGGCCTGAGGAATCCAAAAAGAAAGAGGGAAGAGAACATCAACAGCATCATCATCAACCACTGACGGAGTGCCTTAGGGCACAGATACTCTCAGCAAACTCAGCAACCTTGTTAAGTTTGAGTTAATCTTCCACCGGGGACCGCTAGGGGCCGAGCCCTGCAGGAACACCGCATGCATCACCCCTCCGACTCACTCGATCCGCGAAAACAACCCCAAAAAATTCAACACAAAACAGCCTTGCTGCTGTCAAGTTTTGTTTTTGTTTTTCTCCCAGCGAGACGCACCACAGGAACTCACAACACTCTTTGAGAGAATTAGGGATCTTTTTTCCCCCCTCTACCCAGCGAGGGTTAACCACAAGTCCCCGAACTGAAACAGGCCTTGGCGTATATAGCTGGGCATGGCTCTGATTAAACTTTAAAGAGAATCGTTGTTTTGGTTTGTTTTAAAGGTTAGTGTGTCCAGCAGTCAGTCATTCTGAAAACTTTATGGTATGTGCTGATCAGAAGGTTAGGGTTATTTAAAATGGTTGCATAGGCACATTTTGTTTTGCTGTTTGAGCATCAGTATGCTGTAATGTACAGTATACCGTGAAGAGGACGCTACAGGGATGGCCCCCGGAGCCAAGCACGTTTGAGGTTCTGATGCCCCTGCATGCAAACAATGGTACTTGACACTTTCAGTGCATCCTAATGCATACACTACAGTACATATGGAAGCACAGCGCTATGCAGAGCTGTATTACACTAAGGAAAACCACTGTATAAGCCACCAAAGTAAAACGATATACTGAAGTGGTGGCGTATTAAGCACATGCCAGGCATACCAGAATAAGGGAACGTTTGCTGGAAATAGACAAACATTCAGGGAAAATAGCAGATTGCTAAACTAGTATAGCTAAGTACCTATGTTCCTCATACACTGCAACAAGCCTGTGGATCGGATTGTAGCTTGTACATCGGCTATTCTGGCTGGGGTACCATATAGCCGGGTGTAAGCGGTTAAAGATGGCTTAGCATGGGAAAGTCCTGCAGTGTACTGCCGCTGCTTACAGAGAGAACAAAACCACAATAGTGGGAAACGTTGGCTACCACGCAGCGACAAAAATAAGTCACAATCACTGCAAACAATACAGTAGGAGGATTATTATGTGACGTCACACATACGGTATTACAACGTAAAGACTGCCTTGCAGGCGGAATGCAGTATGGCAGTGGTTTTCAGGCAGTGGTTCGGGGCAATGGTTGGTAACTTAATGGACCCTTATAGATCTGTAACTCTTGAGATCGTAAATGATACCAAATGTACCCTTATGGGTCCATTTGGTATCATTTTACGTTCTCAAGAGTTAAAATATATTTAAACATCCGAATTGCGTAACTTTCAAGAATGTACACATTTAGAAAATATAGAAGAATTCTTGACTAACATTTTCCCAGTTTATCTCTCCTAAATTGTGGACACAAGATTGAAAATTCTTAGTTTTGGGTCAGAGGGACTAAACTCAACATCAAATGATGATCCATGGCTAAAATGCAGAAAAAAATAGTGGGCCCTGGAATGAAAAAGGTTGAAAACCCCTGCAGTATGGCAATGTGACATGCTGTTAAAAAATCTAGCACAGAAATTGCATCATTCGTGTACAGGAAAGCTGTTTTCCTTATGGGTGCATACTGTACATTGTGTAGACTGTATAGAGTGCGGTTCTCAAGCATTGTTTGTTTTATCGTTTGTGTGTTTTGTTCTTGGTGGTTGTACGGCATAAAATCAATTTCCACTCCAGACTAATAAAGAATCTATAGCATTCATGCTATTGGAGGGAACAACACAAAGTCTCTACAGGCTGCAATTTGAAATAACAGCAATAATATAGTTGAGTCTGTCTGTTTTGGTGGCACAAACATGTTTTCAGTGCAAATGGTCTCCTACAAACAGAAGCCCAGTGGAACTAACAGAACTTTGCATAAATTGTTTTATACTGGGTTATGCATACATTACAAATATACAATCTAATGACTGATGGTAAATAATTTCCTGAAATTGTAAGGAGCACCGCTTACATTTGACAAGTTTTTCATTACGACTGTTGTCTGCCGACAGAGCCTTGCCACTAATTGTAAAGTACTAGGACCTTACCCGTTGAAAATATATGAACACCAAATTGTGGTTGTGGTTAATGTAATTTAATATCAATTACAATAATGTATTAAGTAAGTATTTTAAGTAGTATTGTAAGTATTTTGATGAAGTAGGCCTACTCCTTTTATAATAATGATAATAAGTTATTTATATAGCACAAAATGCTGTACAATAAATACAATACAACTATAAATACAAATGTATGTAGTAAGAAGTAATGTAAGTGGTTATAAATAATCTGTTGCATTAAAGTAGGTGTTTGTGTGGACATCATGAAACCACTGCTTTCACACAGGTGAGGTGAACTTGTGGTCATTTACACTTTAATTGACACTTTAATAAAATCTACTGAAATAAATGATCACAAAGGTCCTCAGTATTTAAGACCAACCGTGATTATTCCTGTGTATTTCATATGCATACTCCTGACAACCAAATCATATTAGGCACCCACAAAAAAGGACATTAATGAGAACACTAGTGAACTCCATCGTCCACCCCTGCACATGACCTTCTAGATAATTACATTCTAAAAGTGGAATTGTTTTACAGTAGATTTCACTGCACCTTCGGCGCCGAGAAGCCTGAAGATTAGTGCTCACCTTGACTCTCTGTCTTTGAAGGCTAGTCTAAATGCCAAGCCAGAGATCTTCTTCTTACCATTATTGTTATGTTCAGATCAAAATGTTCCTCTGCCATAATAATCGAATTCAGGCAAAGATATTCATCTAATCTTGAACAGGATTTGTGTCATAATACAAACAAAAACGTATCCATGCCTTCATCTGCCACAGGAGCAACTACTGTTGTCTGCTCTCACATCTCCCACAAAAGCCATTCACATCTCCCACAAAAGCCAACTACAGCTGCTATCTAAGCATCATTTACACCGGCAGTGGGAAATCTCCTCCTTGTATATGTATCTGTTGTCACCCAGTGACGGCGAACAACACTTTTGTGTCTTAATTAAATAGTAGGTGTGAGTAGGTAAACATTCATTCAGTGAATCTCTATTAAGACCAATTTATTTTATTTCATTCTAAATATAAACACTGATATTTCCGTTTTTAGAATAGAAACAGACTGTCAATCCGCTAGACAATAAACATGCCCAACAGCAGCTGTCTGTTTAACAATGCAGGGAGAAGGGCTGTGCAAGAACGTTAAGACAGCCTTATTCACCATATTTTTCCCCACAAAGTGTGTATTGACTATCCAGATCCTCCTATTAATGTCCAGGGCTTAACGTTTTATCTCATACTGTTACCAAAGCCCAAATGGCAATAACAACAAGTCTAATGTTCTACTGTATAAAGCGTTTACAAAAGCAAAGCAGTAACAAGAACAAATTAGCCTGTCTTATGGAGAAATACTGTTATGTATAAATGATGCATAAAAGGTTTAGGACATCTAGGCCTTTTCGTGGAGGAGTCAAATTAAAATATGGACTTAAGACTTATTAATCTCAGCTTCTCAATTGTTGTTCTATACCCAGCATGCTCGATGCTATCAACTGTAGCTTGGCATTAGAAGTAAGGTTGTTGGTACTGTTCTGAGTCTCACTGCATATTGGATAGTATGATGATCAGTCAGATTAAGAAGTTTCTTCTGTGTTAATGAATTACACCTTTGCTCAGAGAGGAAACAGAAAATGCAACATCAAAATAAAACAACACCCGGGTACCTAACAATTGCAACCCATTCCTTAAAAAAAGTAATGAAACGCATCTGTAATAATTAATGAGTTTTTTTAGGATATGTTTATGCTATGTCAAAGGTTCTTGCTGAGCTCCTGTCTTATTCTATTAATAATTAATGTATAATGCAGAGTGGCTTTGCTCACATCTCATAGTTCAAACAGATAATTCTCAAACTTCATACTTACTTATATACAAATTCAGTCTGCACCATTTCCACCTCTTCTTTGAAAAAAAGAAAGAGTAAAAGATGTCACCGTGCTACAGTTATAGTTGCCGATATTCTTACTTCACAAAAGTCGGGCTTTGCCACCGTACACAGACTTTAACAGAATGGGCTTGGCTTCCACACAGTTATTCTTAAAGGACTTGACAAATAAAACTGACACAGCATAAAAATGGAAGTTAAGGATTCCCAGAGGAACTGCCAACAGTTTTTGTGTGCAGAGGCAACCGAGAGCTCAGTGGAACGGGGGAGAGAGGAAAGGACCACATTGTGATGCAAACTCAGGCGACAGACTTCTCACTTTGCCTCTCAACAGATGTTTGTAACCCTCCATATTTAACCCTTATTTTACATTAGCCATGGTCTCCTTATCCTGAAGCTGATTCTGAGAGTGCCATTCAAGCAGGGCCGGATCTAGGCACGGGCATGGGGGGACAATGCCCCCCTAGATGCCCTGACTTGCTCCACCAAGCATGATGGCATGCAAAAATCAACCCAAAATTCAAAGATATTTCAAATTAAAGTGCTTATATGTAAAATGATTTGAAACACTAAGCTACTAACTAACTACAAATGTTGCTCCACTAAACCAACAGCATTTCATCATTGAAAACAGAAAACTCTCTGAGTCAGACCTTTAGTAGCCTCGACACCCAGGCTTTCATTTTCGTTCGCCTTGCGCGAAAACGGAAAGCCTGGACTAACGCACGTTGGAAAGTGGCCTTGAGGGCGGAGTGAACCTTCCGGGGTGGGCGTCGCTCTAAATGATGTGACGTAGAACAGCAGTGGACGGGCGTGGGAGGGGCCGGAGATGACGACACGTTAGTGAGATCAAATCAGAGCGCAGCACTTCCGCCGTGTGGATCCCACGACAACCCGCCCCCCAAGGCCAAAATCATTGAGGGCTAGACCAGGCTAGACCTTTAGCTTTATGCATGCTGCGTGCCTGTTGCAACTTCAACAACTGATGTCATTATTGATGCTTTACTTGACTAATAAAAGTCCTGTAACTGAAAATGGTATGGGTGCGGCTTCATCGCCCCCATATGATTTTTGCCTGCCCTCCCAAGTGGGAAATTTTACATCCGGACCTGCATTCAAGAGGTTTTCCGAAAATATTCAAAAATAGCAGATTGGGATGCGCCATGCGTGTATAGACCTGTTATGTTTGAATAGCCATGGCAGAGAATACAGATGAAGTCAAGTCAAGTCTATTTATATAGCACATTTCGCGTGACAAGCGAGGACTCAATGTGCTTAAAAGAAATACAAAACAAACAGTATAAAAATAAGAGTATAAAAAGGTCAATAATAACAGAGGAAAATTACACATGATTAAAATAAAAAGATAAAACACATTTCATCAACTAGCTGAAAGGAAAAATAGTTTACAATTTACTTATACGACTGATACAACTTCTGCACTTTGCACAATAGGAGCACTAATGTTCAAGCAACGTTTCTGTGAAATGCATGAAGGTCTAGTTTTTAACTTGACCTCTACATCTACAGTATAGCTGTATAGCTTTGACCTCGAGGCATGTGAGATACTGTACCTGAAGGTCTCTAGTTTGGATAAGTGTTTCAATAGAAGTCTCTATTGTGCAAGTGCAAATATAAAAAGTTAGAAATGGTTAACCAGTACGCTTTACCTTTACCTTTTTTTTTTTGCAAAAACAGTGTTATTTTGCTTAAGAAAGGGGGAAAAACAACAACCCTTGAAAAACACTCAAGAAATGTTGAGTTAGCGTATTGATTTTCTTTGATCAAAACAACAATGTCATGTTCTTCGGGGGAACATAAACCAAGTTAATGCAATGTGGACCTCGGCCAGCAACTTAGTGCTGCTTGCTGGCTGCCTGGTATAAGATAATGTAATACAAGGCTTAAAAGTTCCCATAACAATCCTGGACCGTCCCAATGCCTTGGAATTAAACCATAATGTAATCTGGTGGAAGTACATAAAACTGACAAAGCCACACAGCCATCAATGCCTCTGTCTTTTACAAAGTGTTTATAGGAAGCCTCCTCATTGTCCTCTAAACTGGAGCAGCCCCATTAAAAACAGACGAGCCAGTGAACTGTGACACTTTTGATGGTCAGCTCCCGAACACCACTGTGTGCAAATGCCCAATTTGTGCAACATTTTGTTACAAGTCTCCAAAGGCTTATCCCCAGCATGCAGCACGCCATTATAAACAAGACTCGATGGTGCCGCATGATATGGAACTGACAAGAGGCCTTAGTGTCCAACATACAGGCTTTTTTAATGTACAAAAATTCCCACCCTTGTATAAAAACGCTGTGACCTGTAATCTGCTGCATGACACCATTGTACGACATCATTTAAAACAGGGCTGAAGTAGGGTAAAAAACGCATAGAGCTCTGCCCAGCAACAGCGATGTTGGTCGAGAGCCCCTTCACGTTGTGATGCTCGTTCTACTTGCCTGGCAAGGAATCAAATCCTATACTGGAACTCTCTCCTAGGGTTTCATTTTCATCCTCACCTCCCAGTTTGCTCGGGTCGGTCACGCTCAGACTGCCTTCAATGCCCAGAGATAGTGTAGCGGTGGTTGAGCCTGCATGCACGTGTGCACACATGCAGTGAACTAGCCGGCAATGGGAGAACTGTGGCAAGTAGTACACGTGTTGGAAACAAGCCCTACAGGGGCTTTTTGCATTATACTTTCAGCAATCATTGTAAACATCACCTCTGTACAAAGTGCTAATGTTAGATAAATGTATCAAAAACTCCAGTCAACAGATCTTTATCATCCAATAATGAATAAGAAAACGGCATTGTATATCTGTAAACACTTTCTTAGTTGTTGCTCAAACTGTAAAGAGAAGAAACACACTGGCCCAGGTCAGTGGTGTTTCTAAGCAATTTGGAGCCCCAGGCAAAATGTTCCCTGGAGGCCCCCTGACGTCATACCTATGAGAGGCACAGTAAAATGGCGCCCCCAAGGGATAAAATTATGAACTATTTTTAAACTAAACATATGACTATATGTGTTTTAAATGTTCAATTCTAGTTATGGAGGACAAATATATATTTATCCATATGAGGCTTACAGTATTAGCCTGGGATCCTTTAAAATCATGTCTGGTGGTCGCCCTGGTGCCCCCTCCTCCCCTCATGGTGCCGCAGGCAACTGCCTAGTCTTCCTGCACTATAGTTGCACTATAGAGGTGCGACAGCTTAGCTGACAACACTGGAGAGCCCCAGACCCTGCTGACTGCTATGGGGAGTAGGGTAGCAGCTGTCAGCCATGTCTTTGTGGAACAACCATCATTTCACAACCTTTACCTGTACGAGTGAGTGACAGGAAAACATGTACGCCGCTCTAATTAACTATAATAAATGATCACAGGCGCAACAGGATTATCATTGTATTTGATGAAGTCCGTCAAACTGCGCCCTTTAGTGGCAAGTGGTGACAGAACAACAACATATTCTGCCTGGCTTCCATAGTGACAGACCTCACTGCGTTTGCAATGAACTGTGACAGAGAATCATTTTGAAAAACAAAAACAAGGACAAAAAAACAAAACAAAAGATTAAACTGTAAAAGGGGAAATGAGTTTCTCTCTCTCTCTCTCTTAGTTAGTTTGCACCGCAGCAAGCCAACCACCGGGCTGCTCCAGCATTCCCAGTGAGTGTAATACTGTGTTATGGCATTGATTAGTACAGCATGTTACAAGCCGCGCTGCATGGAGGTCAGTGGAATGGCTGCAGGGCTGGAGGCTGTTAATCATCTGTTAAACACAGTCACACTAACCAAGAATGTGATCTGGGGGGGAATAGTGTGTGTGTGCGACTCAGTAGCTGAGCGGTTTAGTGTGGCGCTGCAGCACAACACCACATGGGGCTGCCTGGCAGCGAGTCCCCGGTTCGATTCTCCAACAGCCGGACCATTTGCTAAATGGTCCAGCTCAGAAAACCCTCCATTCTACCAACACAAAAGTAGAAAAATCTAATTGTGGCCATTGTATCAGTTAGGTTCTTGTTGTGTTTGTGCTTGCATGTCTGTGTGCATGCACACAATGTGCAACACACAGGTATATATGCATTTATGTGTTATTAAATTGAAATGAATTAAGTGATTTTAATTAAGTGCATGCAAATTACTTTGTGTGCATGTGTATATCTGAACATTCAGACTGTGTTAAGGCAATATAGTGTAAATATAATGCTATATTTCTATGTGCTTCAAATGTGCATTGTGTGCATAATTATGTGCGTGTGTGTGTGTGTGTGTGTGCGCACGTACTGTGTGTGTGTGTGTGTGTGCATGTGTTCAGTTGCGTATGTGTGCGTGTGCATGTGCGTGTGTGGCACAGTCTCACTTATGGTGCCTTGTGTATGCATGTAAGGACATGTATACATATATGTGTCGAAAGCACACGCTTGTACGAACACATCAATACGTTTGTGTGTGTGTGTGTGTGTGTGTGTGTGTGTGTGTGTGTGTGTGCGTGTGTGTGTGTGTGTGTGTGTCTCTCTGTCTCCGAGGGCACATCCATACATTAGTGTTGTTGCGTATGGGTGCTACTAATGTGAGCGCATCATATGGGAGTGACTCGCCCACTGAACCAGAGATTCATCCCTCAGGGAGACAATGGCCTGTCAAACCGGTTATTCATTTCCACTGCAAGAAGCCATGCAGCGTACCGTGCACGCACACACACACACACACACACACATACACACACACACACAGGCATCCACACGTGCGTGTGCACACGCGCACGTGTGGATGTGTGTGTGTATGCATACACATGCACACATCCAGTTGCACTCTGGGCTGTCAAACTAGTTTAAACACCGCAAGAGTCAACAAGAACAAACAACACAGCAGCACGTGGAACGGAAGTTAATCTCTCTCTCTTGTTTTTCCTGTACCTTTCGTACTTGTGCCCATTTGCTTGCACACACATATTACAGTATATAATATGCACATGCATACACCACCGCAAGGTGTTTGTACAATGTGTGTTTGATTCTGTGTGTGCACAGATTATACTACTGTATGTGTAGACATACAGTATATACTGTGTGAACACGCACACACACACACACGCACACACACACACACACACACACACACACACACACACACACACACACACACACACGCGCGCGCGCGCACACGCACACACACATATACGTACAAATGCACAAATAAAATACAGAGTAAAAAGGTTAGCCTGAGTAGAAAAATATGGAACAAAAAAACAAGAAAACTGCAATTTTAGAGAAGGACAGAAGCAGAGAAAAAGAAAAGGCAGCATTGAGAGTGAACACGACATTGTATAACGATTGAATGTTAACAATCAATGAAAGAGAAAATGGAACATTGCACAGCTCTAACTGCAGGAGAAAGGAGTGCAGGGCAGATAAACAGAAAGAGACAGAAAGAACAAGTAGAGAGAGCAGAGGCCAGGTGAGAAGTGATAACACGGCTAGAATAGGACAGTGCAGAGGCCACAAGAACAAGCTGGGGAGAGAGAGAGAGAGAGAGACAGAGAGTGCTGTGTTATGAATACTGTGTACTACTACTACTACTGTACGTTGTGAACAAACCCATGGCAGATAACTTGGAAAAAGGTTCATGAGTTAGTAATGGTTCACAATGTTGAGAAAAACTCCAATATGCATCACCTTTGTTGACAAATGTAGACTTTAAATCTCATGTTGTTGAAAAAAAGTCTTAGACTTTCATAATGCATTACGTTTATGGACATGTCATGATGTATCATGTATGCATGTATGTATCAGTGCTATGATCACTAAGTAGGCTATCATGTTATGCATACATAATGTAAAGAGTCGTACAAGTGCATACAAGCCAGCCACTCCTGGCCAGGCTTACTGTACAAACACAACTGAAGTTCTGGCTTCGCCACTGGAAATATCATATCATCACATTCTGTTTGGACAGCCAGCTGATTGGCTGCTGGAGAGAGTGGGGAGTTGGTGGGGTTGGTGGAGGGTAGGGAGGGTATGGGTGTGTGGTGGGGGGCGGGGGTTAAATGAAGGGTCTTCCTCTCTCTCTCTGTGAAATACTCCAGAGAGCTGAATCATCAGGACTAATTGACATTAGAAGGCTTGTTGCATGCCACTTAACCGCTTTGTGCAGATCATCTATTTTCCAGTGTGTACAGTATGTTTGGTACATGGCGTTTAGCCTCGTCGTCCTCACAGACTTACCACCTCAAACACGAGGATTTATGCGCTAGGCAGAGCAAATTAAATCTGTGGCACCATATTGTGTCGGTCACGACTCTCGTCCTGTTTGGCCCCCAAAGTGCTGCTTATTTTCATTAAAACAGTTCTAATCAGGAACCAATTTAGACTACACCACCACCAGCTGAATGCAATCAGCCGCAGTATCTGTGAGAATAGGGAAAACTGGCAAATTTCCCCGAGACGAGACGCCACAGACTGGAACTGTCAACTTACAGAGCGTTTTTTTTTTTCTATTGTTGCCCTGTCACATTTGACAGCGATGCTAGCTTTTACACATCCGCCTGTTTAGGCTGTCAAGAAGTCTGTAAGGCGGCGTGCAATCTACCCCACAAGCACCCAAATGGCTTGTGTTTGTGTGTTTTTTTTTTTTTAAATCCCAAACCGCTTCAATGCACACGGTTAATATCATCAGGAGTCAAAAGGAGGCAGATGTTCATGTTCCGTCGAATGCTAATTATTTGCACTTCGCTGCAGATAATTGGTATCTGCGATGGCTGTATGGGAATCAACCCTGCCATTTCCCCCCCCCCACACACACAGAAAAATGACAACGTATAGGAAATATTTCCTCAGTTTTTCGACCAATCAATGTGTTCAGCGGTTTTCTTTGTCTGTTATTGGTCAACATTTATTAAAAGTTGAACTCTTTGGTGTTATAGGTAAAAGTTATACTATAGTCAGTGTATGTTTGTTTACAGTTTGCCTCAATCATTAGAACAACTGGGAACTGAACTGCCACCGAATGGCCAATCTCCTGGCATCAGGCTGGTTTCAGAGAGTCTCGGCTGTCATGGATTACAAATCGTTTCAAATGCTATAACACCAAGACCTCTTTAAAATGAAGGCCTTGCTTGCGTGGGCTACGGCTTATACAGGCCGTTTTGGGACATCAAAGTGCCTCCGCCATTAATCTTCTTTTATGGCGTTCGCCTTGTTGACACGACACATCGTCTTCATCATCTTAAGTTGCTGTGTTTACGAGAAGCTTTTCCCCTATCAGGAGACTGAAAACGGACTCTGGTGGGTTTTTTCTCTCCCCCCTCCCCATTTTCCTTCAGTCACAGCTTATGTGGGGAAATGAAACCCCTTGTTAACTGGCAGTCTGGCACTTGACAGCTGAAGGCGTCCGCTTGTTTGAATGCCGTATTGAGATGCGGAAACAATTCCTCCAAACACGCCGGAACGGAAGAAGAGGGAAATAATGTGCCGTCCTTTTGTAGCGTGAAGATGGGTTTCAGCCACCACGCATCGGGGGGATAACACTATAATAAGTAAAGTTTCTCTCATAAAGCTTTGATTAACCTTTTGTGTCCTACATTTGCATTTCCCCATGATAGCACCACTGGAAAGACAGATACTGACAAAATGAAATGAGATTCAAAAGTTCACGCAAAGTAGAAGCTTCCATCTTAATAGAAAGCAGTGTTACGTAAGTCCTTCTTGATAAAGCTTTGCATATTTATGCCTCAGGATAAACTTTTCAGGTCTCTGGAATGACGTTGAATGATGCGCTCAATCAAGCCAATGTTGTTTTTTTGTTGTTTTATTAAAGGGCACAGACATTTCCCTTCCGTTGAATGGAGCAAGTATCTTCACTCACCACGCGCTAAGGGAATAAAACAGTAATTGCCGGTGACAGCTCTTGACATTCGCCTGATTAAGATGCGTCTCCCCAGCCCGACGCGATGAAAGCACTCGCGTCGCTCGGTGAAGGATAAAGGAAGATGAATCGAGGGAACTCATCACAGCTGGAGTCCTTCTCAACGTTCTATTAGCCAATTAGCAACCATCGCTCGTTAAAAAGTAAACTACACGTTTATACGGTGGCTCTCCTGTGCCCTCAGAATAACAGTCTCCGATTTAAGCATTTAGAATTATGTTTCTATCCAGCGTGAATGCTTGCAATATAACTTATAAACCAGGCCAAACTTTTTTTTTTCTGCTTTGGAGGGGTCAAGAATAACAAAATGATGAAATCGTGGGGCAAACAACCAAAGGCAGTGCCTGTAGCATATCGTCCAAAAACAAGTCGATCTTTTTTTCAGGGAGGTCAAAGAAGAACCAAATGACGTTATAGAGGAACAAACAAACTAATACAGTGTGTCTTGTTGAATTTTGTTTCAGCCAGTACAAGGTTTTCTAACTCGCCGAACATGACCACAGAGAGACAAGCGAAACATTGTGTGTGACCGATCGGACATCCAGTGGACTTGTGATTTATATTGTTTTATTTCCACAATCCGCACGAATTTTGAGCAGGGTGGGCTGAGGCTAATAAGAGAAACAGAACTATCACTATCTGAGGGGCAACAAACCTAAAGTGGAATGAATTAATGGAGAGAGAGAGCAAAATCGTTAACAAATTAGAACATTTAAGTCTTCTTCAGTGTTGCAGGTGTAAGTTATACTATAGCCAAAGGATTTTCAACCGGTGGTCTGGGGACCACCAGTGGTCCTTGAGAGGGTTCCAGGTGGTCCCCAGCTGGAACGATGGAAAGTCGGCTAAGCAGATGTAACTCTTTGAGAGTGTAAAAAAATGACACTCTCAAGAGTTAAAATATTCATCATCTGAAATCTACACAACTAGAGATCTATGTTTGCCTGTGGGGGGGCTAAAATGTCATCAAATGGTGGTCCGTGGCTCAAATGCTGAATAAATAGTGGTCCATGGTATCAAAAAGGTTGAAAACCACTGCTATAGCCAGTGTATCTTCATTATGTTTGTGTACAGTTCGCAAGGCCTGCGTAAAAAAAGGATAAAAGTATGCTGCTTGACTGAAAGCAACCGGCATGTGAACAGAGTGAATGGTCAAGTAAACAAAATGCTACAGATGAAAGTGCCAATTTATGGCAAAGGAATAAAAGGACAAGCTATTCTGTCCTTTTAGAGGCAGTGAAGAGACTGGAAATATGAGATTGCATGATTTCCGTGACCTTTCATTTTGAAAATTATGTTCACCTTCGTTGTCAGCTATTTACGCGAGCAGAAATAGAGATGAACAAACTAAAGAGTAATAACTTTTCCAAAGATGTGTTCGCATCTGTGACATTTCAACAATGATTCCATATTCAGGTGCATAATATCGATATAACAACAATAGAGCCCTTTTTCACAGCAGACATTTTGATAGGTAAACATGGGTGAATTTTATAGCATTTAATCTTTCAATTGGTTTGGCAGCATACGTACGTATGTATGAAGTAGGCACTGTGCAAAAAGCATTGAATGTGGATTCTACAGAAAGGTCCCATTTAATTTAAACTCCCTAATTGTACACCTGTTATTACAGTATAATGCCAAATTGTACCATCACACCTTGAGGCAAATCCAGCACCCATAATTGACTGCTAAACCCTCTTTTCATGGTGGGAACACATACAAGAAATGCATACAAAAAGAATTATGCTACAGTATGTTCAACTGTGTTTAACTCTTTGACAGATTATCAGAAAAGCTAGGCTCGCTGCCATTAGGCTCAATAGTAACTAAATAATTTATAGAAAATCCTGTGAATTTTGAATTTGTGCAAATGAATGTTATCTAAAGACAGTTTAAGGTGTCTATTTGAAGGGAAAAAATAAGATGAGTTGATGATATGTTTATTTTATTTTTTTAAATACATTTGACTAAACAGCCTGAATTTTCACATTTCACTGTTTCCAGGCCTCACTCCAAGATACATGCATTTATAGTTGTATAATGTATCAATTATACGGTAGTTGTAAAGTGTGCGAGGTGTTTTCTGGGTTTTGCAGCGCAATCACCACTTGAATGACTTCATGAGGTGGTGTGTGCAGTGAGTTAATGCGCTTGCTAACAAAACAAAGCCTAAAACGACTTGAGCAGATAACGGAATAATCAATCACTCCAAAAGTCGTGGCAAATCAGCGGTAACTGCCAAAATACCTAGTTTCCACAGTGTTATTGCAGAAAGGTGCTGCTTGGTGGAAAAAAATACGTTGTTCTTTTTCTTTTACTTGAACCCAATTCTACTTAAAATGGGACAACGCCTCATTTCGAAAGATTCTCCTGACGGCAGCGATTAGGGGAAAGAAATGCTACCGTTGCATTAGCGAATCACGAGGAGGAGTTTTCATTACGAAAGGCTCGGTTTTCATTTTGCATGCAGCCGGGGGTTGGCTCACCGTTAATTGGCATTTCATGCTTGGTGGCTTCTATATAATCTCCTTCCATCAGCGTTGTCCCATTGGAAAACACACACAGAGGTTTGCCCACGGGGAGATTTTGTATAATTAAAATATTGATGTGGCTCATATCATAACTCGCTAAAGGGCAATATTGTTAAGATGAATTGATCGGTCAGTGTAGCTTTCAGCTACACACTGTACACATATTGTAGGACAACCTAAGTTTAGCGATTAGAACTGGGTAAGCATCCGTGTCATTTTAGTCTTGAGTCTTTGCTATTAAAAAGTAGGCAGAAATACAAGCTCACTGTGTCCTGTGCTACGTATATAGCCTACTGTACGTCTGCTGTTTCTTTGTGACCATTTTGAAAAAATGAGAACTACTGATTTAGAAGCCATTCGTAGAATTGGGCCTTAATTGATTGAACGCTTGATTGAATGAAGAAACGCAAACAGCACAAGGTACAGACAGATATTAAAGCTAAAAGGGATGAAAGAAACAAAACAAGTTCTGGGGATTAATTCTTTCTTCTGATAATGGATTAATAGGAAATCAGCGTAAAACATAGCTCAGTTTGCAGGGTTTCTGTCTGCTTATGTCCATGTTTTTCACAGAGTAGTCAACATGGAAGTATTATACTGCTATATGGCTCTATACAGACAAAGCCCTGGTTCGCACAATGAGATAGTTTTACAAGAACAACAATAAAAAGATAGGACAAAAGCCAATAGCAGTAACAGCAGCATCCCAGAAATAAATCAGGTGGTCTCACTTCTCAACTCAAAGGAATCACGGCATGGGTTTTACAAAACACTTTCGCAAACAAACAAAAAAAGAGCGATTGAAGCGCGTGTGGGACATCTCACAAAAGACCAGATCGATATCTGCTTTACTTCTCTGCAAGACCAGAAAGAACACACACTGTAGGCCTAGCTCCGTGATCGCGCGAGATAACAAAGCCACTAATTCGCAAACCTTTGAGTCACAGTGTGAGGACACATCTTGCGTTATTGTTTACAAGAGAAATCAAAGAGATGATGGACACATCGCGCAGCAAAGTGTCACTTTTGTCTTCGGTACTTTTGTCTTCTGTTTTGTTGTGCAGGTGAGGGATATTTCTCCTTCAAGGCTCGCTGAACAAGCCAAGGCTACCTGGGCTTCGAGTCAGGGTTCTCTGTGCTATCAGCTCAAACACCCTGTACGGATCAAATGCCAGCCAAAAGCCAGGGAGGAAATTCATCAGGCAGCATTATTTAAATATTAAAGAAGGGGTTCAGAGTGCTGCACGGAGGAAAAACGGGGAGTTATGCATTGTGCTTACAAATTATATACACTATTATACACAATATGCAGAGTGGGGTCAGTAATTGCCAGCTTTAATGAGATTTCTACTGCCTGAACTGCATATATGCTTGTGGGAACGAATGATAATGCTCATTTGCATCAGTGTACCTTATAAATAAGTACTGTATGTGTGCTTCCGTGACTTAACTACCATACCTTTGAGGGGCAATAACAGACATTTCTTGATCTGTTAAAGATATTAAAAAGTTTTCATCCGGTCTGAAGTAAGCCTTGAGGCCCATGGGGCAGGAGGCAGGAGCATTATTTCCTGTTTCTGTTTCTGTTGTAGAAGTACACCTCCTGGACGTGCAAGTACACCCTCTGGACATGATGCTAGTTCAGTCGACAACTCCTAGAATGAATTAGACATATATTCATGGAGCATAATTTAGCATAGATATATTATGGAGCAGAGTTTGCTATCAGGGCTCTGTCCCTATCCATTCACTGCAGCATTAACATTTAACGTTAAATTATAAAATGTAAGCATAGTGAAGCCCCAGAGGACCTACAGGTGGATGCTGGGGTGGCGGTGGGGATTTGAAAACTTCATGAGCAGCAGGTTATAGCAGTAAGAGCATGTCATCAAGGCAGGAGAGAAGCAGGACAGGCAGAGAGGTTTAAATAGCCGCTCTGACTGGGTAAACAATGCATGTGACTGTAGTCGCCTGACCAGGTACAGTACAGTAGGTGCGCTCGAGTTGACAGCTGTGCATTATAATGTTTTGGGCTCTTAGGGAGGCACTGTATGGGTCCCCTCAAGCAGTGGTTTTCACACAGTGGTCCAAAGTAGTGGACCAACTGGACCACTGCGTCCATTTGGACACAGTGGTCCAAATGGACCCTTGTGGGTCCATTTGGTTTCATATTTACAATCTCAAGAGTTAAAAGATTCATCATCTGAATTACCACCAAGTCTACACAACAGAATGTAGAAGATGAATGGTCGTTTTGATCTGTATGTTTGAATGTTTTTGTTTCCCAAATCCAGCCTGGAATTGTGGACAAAAATAAAATAAATCTTTATCTTTTGGGGTCTGTCTGTGGGGCTAAAATGTCACACAAATGGTGGTTGTAGTGATTATGCTGTGTATTTCTCCAATATGACACAATTGACCACCAATTGAATAATTAATACCCAATCTATCATAGAGATGAAATACAATAACCATATATTAATCTGAAGAAGTGAATACTTGGCAGTGTGCAGGGTCCACGAATTCATTCAGTCACAATCAATGAAAACCAAAAGAAAATGTACTATTTCAAATCAAGGTAATTTATTTATACCATTCGGAGCATAATATAACTTGTCACATACAAGTGTAACCAAATAGCATAAGGGGATGATGTTTTATCCTTAGCAAGATGATTATTGAACTAAATGAGCCTGATTAAATGATCGCAGAGAGGATAGATAGAGACAGAAGAGAAATGAACTTTTTAGCACAGCACAACTTTCACTGTCCGATTGTTCCTCTGTGCTGTCATAATCAGGTTGTACTCTTTCGCGATGAAGATGTAAACACATTACAGACCTGATTGCAGCACGCGACAATGTCCCGAGCGATATCACTGTATGGTCACCGTCTCGGTTCAGTGGCTATCTTCAGACCCTCTCCAGAGTAGTCCCGTGGCATAAAGTTCATTTACTTCAGATCCCGGTTCCGACCGGGTCCAGGCAAATGTCTTTCCTTTCTGTGGCGTAGAAATACCACTATCTGATCACGGCGAGTCTGCGTTCTTCAATCCAGTGACAATTTTGGCACTTGTCACTTACTCAGTTCCTTCTGGTTAGCGGTGCCAACTTTCCTCCAACTCCTGCGGTGTTTCCGAGTTGGCACGCTGTGATTGTAACTTTACTGGTGGTCTGTCCCTATTCACGTTGTTCTCTGAACAGGTACTGATCCAACTTCGCCGTTTTGATGATGATGTTGACAAATGAACACTGTTACTAGTACAAATACAACGTTTTGACGACTTCCCGTTTCCACGTTGACAACTTGAATTACTCCAAGTTACTGAACTTAATATAATGTCTCTCACGACTTAGTGAAAACACAACGTTGTATTACATTTAACAAAGTACAGACGTTTACACAGACACCCTCCTCCGTTAGGAGTTGGACATAGACTAAACTTTCTTTAGCCCCTGCTGTGAACAGCATGGCAGCATCCCCCTCCTCCTTGCCTATGCAAATGAGGTGTTAGGTGTCAGTTGCAATGTTGCAGTAGAACTGCTGAAAGAATTGATTACAGGCTCATTTCACTTAAGTAATGCTTAAGCTTAATTATTATTCCCCTTGACTTTCTAGTTATAATAAATCATGCAATGCACACATGGATATATATGTCATAAACACAATATAATATTATTGAATACAGTTCCCTTTCTCCTCTCCTCCTCACTCTGTGACCATGAGGAGCACCACCTGGCGATCTGTTTCAAAGGGAGTCAGACACTCTGACTGTCCTTGAGATAGAGTTCCCTTAGTTTCAGACAGTGGGGCGGATCTGTCACCATTCATCAAGGAAAAGTGTTTTGCTTGCACCTCCGGTTTCTCATGGGAATGCAACATCCCCCTTACTGTAGCTTTTGAAATCGTGAAGGTATGTGTTGTTGTGGTTGAAGATGAGAAGCAGCTGTGCTGTAGTCACTTGACCATCTATTTTGGATTCAGATATTGCTGGAACTGGCCATTTCCCTGCCATGTCCGCTACAATCCCCCCTTCGGCAAAGTCAAGGATGGTTCCAGATGTATTCTGGACTTTGGCGAGATATGAGAAGGCTGGAAATGATCAGGGACCTTCTACCAGAGTCATGTAATTTGGTTACATACTTCATGATCAAAAGAGCACATTCTGATATTCTTAAACCTAAATCTAAAAAGATAGAGGGAAAGAAGAGAGATGTGTGAGGTAGATACATTTATAGTAAACTTGTGACTCAAAGAGAGGTAGTGTAGGTAATATGTGCACTTGAGATTATGTGTAAACTTAAGTGGTGTTTGAACGCAATTACTAAATTGTAGATATGTTTTCAAACTCATGCAAAAGTATATTGGGCTGTTTTGGTTTCCCTTTTGATGGTATTTTAAGAAACACGAGAAATCAAAAATCAAAACCCGAGGTAGTATATTTAGCACGCAAAAATGAGAGTAATATTCACGCGTTTCAAAGTACAAAAATCACATTTTGATTTAACAAACATTTTGACGCGACGGTCTGCATACGCATAGATGGAGCGAAAAGACTGTTCTGTGACTAGCCTAAGATTCAGGCATCAGTTGCATTATCGTCAGTGGATTTGAGGCGGTTGTCACGATGGAGAAAGCTTTGGCTTTCAACGATTCTCTTGTTAGCTTTCCGGAAGGTACCAAAACGTCTCAAAACCCAACAGGTAACTGCAATGACCGCCACATAGCTAAGGATCAAAAGCGTGAACAGCAGAGAGTCAGGAGTGGACCATGACGACTCTACACGGGTGAAAACGCTACCACCAGTTAGCGGGGTGGTCTTAAGAGCTTGGTCGAGAGCGGTCAGATCAATGATTTGAGGTCCGTTTTGGATCAGCTGCTGAGTGACTGGGTCAATTAGGACCTTGTGTCTTTGGAAAAAGTCGGACATCTCTATGTCGGACTCATAGACATCGGAGGGCAGGTGATACAGAACTAGATCGTCAATCTGCACTAGGGTCTTTTCTGGGACATAGAGTAAGAATGTTTGGTTTGGAAGGTCTACCTTTGTCGCAGTGTCATGCAGTTCATATCGGACAGTTGCTGTCTGAACAGGAGTGTTGACTAGCCATTCGTTTCCCAAGATCTCAGCTTGGGTCTCGATGACTTGATTGCAAGGTGTAATTTTGGCGCGACAGCTAGCTTGGTCTGGCATGGACTGGAGGCCACAGATTCCATTTGTCGAATCCCTTATGAAGGGTTTCGATGGGCACAGGTAGTTTATTTCCTTGGTGAGGATGCACATTTGTCATAGTATGTTTTGCGTCCTACCGCGCTAGCTTGCAGGTGTTTTTGCGCAAACGCAAACGCGTACTTTAGGTGGTTTTCCAAATCAGTTAAATACTGTTGCGTGGTGTATGCCGTAGCTAGGTTCAGATCTCCGGGCTGATACAGTAGGTGGATTGGCAAACGCATTTTTCGGCCACACTGAAGTTCATGGGGACTAATTTTGGTAGAGTTATGGGGCGTGGCTCTGATTGCCATTAGAACCAAAGGGAGTTTAATGTCCCAGTCTTTTTGGTTTTCCGCAACAAACTTTTTGAGGATGGTTATCACCGCTTTATTGGATCTTTCCACTGTCCCTGAGCTCTGAGGGTTGTAGCTAATGTGGAATTTACATTTAACTCCTAACATCTGCCATATCTCTTTCATCATTGTAGCCGTAAAGTGTGTTCCCCGATCACAGTCCAGGGAGACCGGCAGGCCAAATCTTGAAAAGAGGTGATGAAGTAGAAGCCGGGCAGTAGTTTGGGCGGTGTCGTTTGGTGCCGGGAAACATTCAACCCATTTGGTGAACTGGTCCACCACATTGAGGAAGTACTTGTTACCTCTCGATGTCTTAGTAAGTGGACCAACCCAGTCCATCTGTAGGTCTGACCATGGGAATGTAACTCCTCTGCTCTGTAGTGGAGCTCTATGGATGGGATTTGGCGGTTGAAATTGGCAACAGATCAAGCACCCTTTTACATAATCCGCAACATCCTTGTGCATTTCAGGCCAAAACGCAACTTGGCGCAGTTCATCACTCGTTGCTTTGACGCCTCTATGGCCTGCCGTTGGTAGGTCATGGGCCATTGATATTAACGTCCCCCTCTGGGCACGAGGAACAACAAGACGTGGCGTAGCTTGTTCGTCGGGAACATACACCAACAGTTGGTCCATCAAGTGGAGGCGGGTTTTCAAGGCAACGAGGTGACGCAAGTCAGATGAGGCATCCAGCTCGTCCTTGGTAATGGGTGGGGCACAAGGATCGGATAATATTTGACAGAGTCGAGAGATGTCTGGATCAGCAGCCTGCATGGAGACTAAGTCCTCAGGCTGGACTGACGCGGTGGTCGGACCGCGGGACCTGGAAGGTGTCGCTGGAGGGTCAGGTTGACTAGCAGCCGTGGCTGCTTGTCGCCGCGTGGTGACAAAGACGGAGGGTGTGGGAACATCCGGGGCAGAGGTGACTTTCTCTGGTACCCATTCCTGGCGGAATTCCCATGGGCGGCCAGAGACGGCCCCCTCCTTTGCTAAAGAGTCTGTCAAGTCGTTATACGTTTTGTCACAGCCTGGAAGTCGGGAGTGACCTCTCACCTTCTTCCAGTAGATTTGCATGTCATTAGACATCACTAAATGGTCGCACGCCATGATGAGTTCCTTGTGTTTGACTGGTTTGCGTGCTGCAGTCACGAAATTGTTCTGTTTCCATACAGGCAAGTGGCACGTGAAACTTAAACGTGAGTAGTTGGAATCTGTACACAGAACAAATTCTTGTACGTGGTGACTGGCTGCACACTGGATTGCAATCAAGACCGCAGCAATTTCCGCATACTGGGAGGTCATGGGACCCAGTTTGAAACTCTGAGGTGTCGTTGGATCGTTTTTAACCCATAACAGTCCTGCACCTGCAAGTCTGTGCTCTTGATGCGAGTAAGAACACCCATCTACGTATGCAATACGCATGTCTTCACACACGTTTTCATCAAAGTAGTGGTGATATGTAGGCGGGAGAGTGGTCAGAGCTGGCGGAATGTCCATGGTGATTGTCTGGTTCTGAGTGCAATTTTGACAAACAGCTAAGCCTGAGCCCAGTGGTACCTTGTTTGATTGGGCATACTGGACTTCGATGTTATGGCTTTGGAATGCCATCAGCCAAGTTGCTATGCGAGCATTGGTGACAACACCTTCTCTGATGCGCTGGCTGTTCAAGAAAGTGACAGGCTGGTGGCAGGTTTCGATAATGACCTTCTGCCCACTGACACAATTTGAAAAATGGGTGACGGCCCATACTGCAGCGAACAGAGCTTTCTCACAGTCTGAGAATTTCTGCTCCACGGAGCTAAGCATCTTGCTGGCATACGCGACGACTCTCCTGTCGCCGTCGTACAGCTGGTAGAGTCCTGCAGAGAGACAGAAGGGTGAGTACCCAATTTCAAGATAGAAGGGTTTTTCCACGTTGGGGTAAGCGAGACAGGGTGCTGTGCACAACCTTTCCTTCAGGGTTTTGACTGCCTGTACCTGGTCGTCGCCCCAAGTGAAGGGTATATCCTTCTTCAAGAGCTGAGTGAGGGGTCGGGCTATATCTGCGTAGCCTTCAATGAACTGACGTGAATAGTTGCAGACACCCAAAAAGCTTCTTAACTCTGCAAGGTTGGAAGGGTCTTTCAAGTTTAAGATTCCCTGGATGCGTGACGTCTGAGGACTGACCCCCTTGGCACTGACCGCGAGGCCAACATAATTGACCTGGTGGCGGAACCATTGTCCTTTCGTGATTGAAATTTTGACTCCAGCGTCTGAGAGCTGAGTCAGGATATGGTCTAGTTCGGCCAAGTGGTCTTGGGCTGTTTTTGTCCTGATCAATAAGTCATCAACAAAAATCACCGTTCCTCTGGATGACGCATCTGGGCATGCTTTAGTTAGAAAGATGTTGAAGGTAGCCGGTGATAAAGATAAGCCAAAAGGCATTCTTGTCCAGGCGTACTGTTTGTTGCCAAACGTAAAGGCAAGTTTGTGTTGCGAACATCGCTCCACTGGTAAGTTCCAGTAACCCTGGGAAATATCCAAGGTCGTGAAGACTGTTGCATCTTTGACCTTGGGAAGTTCCTGCTCCAAACGGGTTGTGGGCCATCGAGATAAAGGGATGGTACGGTTTAAAGCTCGATAGTCGACGCACAGTCTCCACCGAGATGGTGTGCCTGTGGCCGGATCCGCTGGAGATTTCAAGAGTGGCCATATTGGTGAATTGTAGACTGACTGGCAGGGTCTAATTATCCCTTTTTCCAGTAGTTCATCAATGATCTTCTGGACCGGTTCTTGTGAAGCCAGTGGAATCTTGTATTGGCGAACAAACGTTGGTGGGGCATCCGGGTTGGTGGGGATGCGCAGGGTGTGGAGATCGGTCAGTCCACAGTCCAAAGAGTTTTTCGCAAAGATCTTGCTATGCTTGTAGAGAAGTTTGTAAAACTGACGTTTGATCTCTTCTTCTGTGGCTGCTTCGGCTAAAGACAGGACTTGCTGGACCTGCGTTTCAAATCCTGGGTAAGGTTCAATTATCCCAGGTATCCATGTCGCAGGTTGGTCAGGCTTTGGGTCCGAGTCATTCACTTCCACGCTGTAGACAGACACATAACCTTCATGGTTCATGTTGATCCTTCCCACTGACTCAGATCTGATGGGAAGCATTGAAGCAACAGCAATCAAACTGGAGGGCAAGGTGTGAGCAACATTTGGATCTACCTTTTTCAGCTGCAGATGTGACGGAACACTCCCAATTACAGGAATGGTCAGTCCCAAATCCCCCAGTGTTGTACTCACAAGGGAGCCTGTGTACGTTGTTGCCGGCAGGATTATATCATCATAGGTATGATTGTCTACCAGTAAGTAGAAGGTTCGCCCCCTCACTTCCATAATTGGAATGTCCTCAAGACTCAGTCCGGTTTCCAGCAGTTTTGGAGATGGCTGGAAAGTCACGGTTGACTGCGCCAAAGAGTGTCCCGGTGCCAGGGAAAGTTGGATGGAAACTTCCTTGGTTCTGGCTGGTATAAGGATCTTTTTGTCATTGCGCGTAGCGCATACCTCAGGAATGGTCTGTGCCATTTTTAATTGACGGTCAGTGTAATTGTGCGGCGAAATCTGGTTCTTTCGAGACCAGAGCACACAATTCAGGGTGTCCAACACCACTGCATATCGGAGGGATAAATCTGCTCCGATGTAAAGAGTATGCGGCAGGTTTGGAACGACCAGGAAAGCATGTAGACACTGTTTGCCTCCCCACTGGAGCTTAAGAGCACAGATACCGATGGCAGTTGCTACAGTTGGTTTTTCGGTTCCCAATTGGAAACGAAAAGATTTTGGGATATGCAGCAACTCTGGCTTTAGGCTCAGGAGGTGGTGGAACAGTGTTTCGCTTACTGCTGACTTTTCAGACCAGAGGGCCAGCACAGCATCTGTCACTGGGGCACCTTCAAGAGAGATGTCTGCCACTATGGTGGGGTGGTAACTTTCTTCATCCGCTGAGGGCCCTAGTTTACACAAGAGTGACCGGGAATTCTCAGGGACACTTACCGATGGTAGAGAGCTTGGGTTTACATCCATGCTGTTGTCCGAGGGGCTACTAATGGAAGCTGTTCCCGGAACTGTTGGGGCAACCAAAGGGTTTTCCAACAACAGGCATTCTGACGTATTCAAGAGAGATTCATCCAAAGGTTTGGGCTCGCGGACGGTCGCCCAGATCTTTAGTCCAGCTACGTCGATCAGTGGTTCAAATCTGTTCAACAGGTCCATGCCGATCAGCAATGGCACCGTATTGAGAGGACTAATGTAGAATGGATGCATCACTTCTTGGTTGCCGATTTTCAAGTTGCAGATGGCGAACTTTTCCACCTGAGTGACTGAGGTTGTGTAAGCCTGCAACTTGATCGGTTTTTGACATAGTAGAAGACCACAGTTGACTTCTAGTAGACGGTCTTGAAGAGCCGAAAACAGATCTTCAGACATCAGACTGATGTCAGCTGCTGTATCTACTAAACCTTCATGAATGAAGATTCCTTCAATCAAGATTTCCAGATAAAGTTTTCGTGCGACACCTTTGGCGGTCAAAGTTGCTAGCAACTGAGCGAACCGAGGGGCCGATTCTGGTCCTCTGTAAGGTTCCTCATTGCTGGGATCACACCGGATCGTCAAGACAGCAGATTCGTGTCCTGTTGAGAGAGATATGGGGTTCTCTAAGGTGGACTTACCTTTTGAATTCAGACACATTACCTCTGGAGCTCCGATGGTGGGGACTCTCTGCTCGGAGTCGAGAGTTTCTCCTTGGATAGTGGTGTCTGATGCGACATTCTGAACAGGCTGCACAAACAAGACAGTCTTGGGACCCTTGTCCTTGTCTTTGTCCTGGTCCTTAGGTGGGCCTTTATCATATGGAGGAGAAGGAGTACGCGGTGGAGGTGTGGCAGATTTACTCCTTTTAAACTTTACCGACTTTTTTCCTGACGCCTTGGTGGACACCAGTTTCACGGTTCCGGACGCCTCTTTCATCGTGTTGGTAAGTGCAGATATTTCTCCAATAAGGTCTACAAGAACCTTATCTGAAAGTGCTGGAGATCTTCTGGACTCACCTGAACGTGGAGAAGGAGACCGGGGCTCGTACGGTGGTGCCTTTTGAGACCGGTCGTCAGAGCGGTAGTTACGATAAGGAGGCGGAGGCGTATAACGCTCCGGTGTAGGAGATCGTGATGAAGCTCGCGCCTCATGTCGTGGTTGATAATAAGGAGTTGAATTGGGTTCGTATGCTCCTTCCAATTCCTCTATTGCCAACGCCTCGCGCGATGCAGTTGAAGAACGTGGCTTATCCATTTGAAGTTCCATCTGGACTTGGTTTGCTATTTCCTTAACCATGGGTGTTGACATTAAGGACAGTTGCACCCGAGAACGCATTGCAATTCTCATAGGGGTGGTCATATTGCTTATGAACAGCTGTTTGAACGAATTGTCCTCAAACTGAGTTACCTGGATTCTCTGACCAAAGTATGCATTTTGCAGCCTATTGAAGTAGACTGAAATGGCTTCGTTTGGTTTTTGATGCACCTGAAGTGCCAGGTGAAGGCCGCCTCTCAGATTCGGTGGAGTATATTCTGTATAGATTGCCTGTTGGAGTAGTTCATAGTTTCCTAATACTTCAGGGGGCAACCTCAACAAGAACTGCCGCACTTGCGGACTTGATGTGGCATTGATTAAGAACAGCCGTTGAGATGCGGTTGCATGAGGGTACTCCGATAAATTTGAATCAATATCTGAGAGGTAGATTTGTGTATATGGAGAGCCATCTTCAGGAGGGTCAAAACGAGGGATAGATTTAGCTATCTTATTTAGTATCTCGTTTGTAAGAGGAGGATAACCACTAAAACCAGATTGAAAACGAGGATGCCCTCGGTTAGGTTGGTACTGGTTTGGGTTTCCCACAAGATTAGAGGGTGGAGCCATCATATTTTGCAAATACCCATAGCTCCCTTGTACAGGTGCATACGGATCTTGTGGCATGGAGTAAGGATATGATGGTTGAAATGGGTACTGTTGGATGGAAGGATAGGAAGGCTGGGCCACAGTTGGATACGCACCCGAGGTTACGGGTGGGTCCTGTGGTTGGACCATGGATGCGGATTGAGAGCGGCTAACCGGGATGTTGTTTCGGTTGCCTGGATCGGAATTCACCTGCAATGACCGAGGGCGATTTTCCTCTTCCTCAGCTCTACTTACCTCTGTGGTGTCTTCTGTGCGATAGTGGTCTCGTGCAGCGTTCCGCCTTCGAGACGGTTCTCGAGACACCGGAGGAGAATCCTCATCGTCCTTTATGGATTGTTGCTGCTGAAGTTGCTCTATGGCCTGACCTTGTGCGGCTAGTTTCTGATGAGCTCGGTCCAGCAACTCGCGGGCCACGTCTTCATCTTTTCCAGCTTTTTCAAGGTCTCTGCGATACGATTGTATCGTGTTCGCTGCAGCTTCAGCATTTCTTTTCGCTTCATCCAGCGCCAGTTCCATTTCATCAACCCTTTGCGTTACTTTGTCTACTTCCTCAAGTGTTTCCTCCCACCGGCGTTTGTAATCACGTGCTGCAGCGTCGGCCATGTTTGCACGTTGCATTTCGGCTTCTGCACTGACCTGGTGAGCTTTGGTTGAGGCCTCTAATTCCTCAACCCGGCGTTCAAGAAGTTCGATACGCTGATCTGCGGTGTTCAGTTGAAGGTCAGCTTCTGCTAGTTTCGCCTGAGTAGATAAGAGTGATCTGCGTACGGATGCGAGGTCCCTAACTTGGAGTTGACAGAGTCGGCTCACGTTTAATAGAGTGAGTGACGTGACCTTGGGTACGGCTACCTTTTTATCTTTGACTAGTGAGTCTCTTATTGCCGTAAGATTCTGGAGAACTGTGTCTTCGGGAACCTCTTGGAGTTCTTCAAACTCCTTCTTCCCGATTTCAGACGACAGTAGACCTAAAACGGTTGACATCATGTCAAATGCGTTTGGTTTTGCGTCTTCGTCCTCTGATGCTGACATGATGACTACTATAAGAGTGGGAGAGGTTGAGTGGACTTACTTTATTAATTTCAAATTAAATTATTAAAACTCAAACGTTTTGGGAAATAGTTGCACTACTATTATTTCCCTCCAATAGTCACTCTACTATGGAGTCAGTCTCAATAGCTGCTTTTACAAAAGTGGATGTGAGCTCCTGTGCTTCCCTTTTCCCTGTCAATGGCAAACAATGTGCCCTATTGTTTGAATAATGTGAACAATTTAACCGAATCAAAGTTACAAAACTGGACTAATTAAATAATACAGTTCTATAAATTAATTCAATTTAACAATTAGGACGCCAGCGTCACCAATTGCTAATTATTCACACAATCAAGTATTGAAAGGGGAAAGTAACACAAATTATCTGACAAGTTATACAAATCAACCCTAGTGATCAGTTAAAGCAGATTTATAATTATTGTCAGGCCAATGGATGCACTCTTCAATAATGTTGAATGCTAAATAATTTGAAAGTGTAAAGTAATTACTCAATTTGATGTCAATGTTAGGTTGGGATTGACAAATAGCAAGCACTGGGTTAGGCCTAACCCTGCACTGTTACTATATTCTCTTCCACTGTTATACCAGTAATGGACCAGCTCCACCAGAGAGGGCAACAACAAGATAGCACGATGCTCTGTGTGAAACCAAGTTAGGAGTTACCCAAGAATGGGCAAAAATGCACCCTATGTCACTGCACTGATTTCTCAATACAGGGCTGCTTTCTCTCCCCCCTCGTGTAATACGAGAGAAGAGGGTGGTACTTAGTTCAGAGCGTGCACCCTTACGCAGCACAGAGACGGAGTCCCTCCCAACGTATTTTTAGAAGGAGACTGCACGGTGCGGTATGGACTACACGTTGATGTAATTGAGAACTACAGTTCCCAAAATGGAAGACGGAAGTGTCGTCACTTTGTGGCTATTGCTTCACACAACGATATGCAGAGTGCAATTAAGCATGTAACGTTCTGTCCACAATTTCCACTCGGTTGATAACTCTTCCTTCACAAAATGGTCGCTGCGGCTCTGTCCTTATTTAGACAAAGATGCAGCGCGTTCATGTAGCGTTGTTATGGACTACACGACACTGCGTTTAGAAAACTACACTTCCCTATATTTGGGCGACGGAAGTGTCGTCACTTTTCTGCTGCCCAGCCTAAAGCTGTTGCTGTAATGTTATTATTTTACCGAACAATATGCAGAGAGCAACTAAGCTTGTATTGACCGTCAAATAATTACCGAAACGTCGCGGCCGGCTTGTTTCAGTTATACACACACTGCACGGCGGCAGGAAAAGGACTATTTATACACCATGAATTCCGGATTTATTATTCTGGTGTCGTACTGTCGCCACAGCACTGCAAACTTCTTGTAACAATTCCCACCGTAATCTACTAACGTCAATCAACTTGTATATGTGAACAGTCTTATCCACTGCATAAATACGATGCGAAGCCCTGTTCAATATACTAGACGCTACTACAAAACAGTTAGATTATTACCGTGTTGATCGGATTTTGGCGAGTTTACTGTAGTACCAAAATCACACGACTGACTACTTTACTATAGTCGGGACCCATTAACAACACATAGTCGTGACATTACGCAGTATACAACATTCACTTTTCCACAATACCATCAAAACATTGATTAATGCTTGAATGAATTCATCGATTGCTTTTATTACTGCCTCACACGGGGCACCATATAAATGTAGTGATTATGCTGTGTATTTCTCCAATATGACACAATTGACCACCAATTGAATAATTAATACCCAATCTATCATAGAGATGAAATACAATAACCATATATTAATCTGAAGAAGTGAATACTTGGCAGTGTGCAGGGTCCACGAATTCATTCAGTCACAATCAATGAAAACCAAAAGAAAATGTACTATTTCAAATCAAGGTAATTTATTTATACCATTCGGAGCATAATATAACTTGTCACATACAAGTGTAACCAAATAGCATAAGGGGATGATGTTTTATCCTTAGCAAGATGATTATTGAACTAAATGAGCCTGATTAAATGATCGCAGAGAGGATAGATAGAGACAGAAGAGAAATGAACTTTTTAGCACAGCACAACTTTCACTGTCCGATTGTTCCTCTGTGCTGTCATAATCAGGTTGTACTCTTTCGCGATGAAGATGTAAACACATTACAGACCTGATTGCAGCACGCGACAATGTCCCGAGCGATATCACTGTATGGTCACCGTCTCGGTTCAGTGGCTATCTTCAGACCCTCTCCAGAGTAGTCCCGTGGCATAAAGTTCATTTACTTCAGATCCCGGTTCCGACCGGGTCCAGGCAAATGTCTTTCCTTTCTGTGGCGTAGAAATACCACTATCTGATCACGGCGAGTCTGCGTTCTTCAATCCAGTGACAATTTTGGCACTTGTCACTTACTCAGTTCCTTCTGGTTAGCGGTGCCAACTTTCCTCCAACTCCTGCGGTGTTTCCGAGTTGGCACGCTGTGATTGTAACCTTACTGGTGGTCTGTCCCTATTCACGTTGTTCTCTGAACAGGTACTGATCCAACTTCGCCGTTTTGATGATGATGTTGACAAATGAACACTGATACTAGTACAAATACAACGTTTTGACGACTTCCCGTTTCCACGTTGACAACTTGAATTACTCCAAGTTACTGAACTTAATATAATGTCTCTCACGACTTAGTGAAAACACAACGTTGTATTACATTTAACAAAGTACAGACGTTTACACAGACACCCTCCTCCGTTAGGAGTTGGACATAGACTAAACTTTCTTTAGCCCCTGCTGTGAACAGCATGGCAGCATCCCCCCCTCCTCCTTGCCTATGCAAATGAGGTGTTAGGTGTCAGTTGCAATGTTGCAGTAGAACTGCTGAAAGAATTGATTACAGGCTCATTTCACTTAAGTAATGCTTAAGCTTAATTATTATTCCCCTTGACTTTCTAGTTATAATAAATCATGCAATGCACACATGGATATATATGTCATAAACACAATATAATATTATTGAATACAGTTCCCTTTCTCCTCTCCTCCTCACTCTGTGACCATGAGGACTCGCACCTGGCGATCTGTTTCAAAGGGAGTCAGACACTCTGACTGTCCTTGAGATAGAGTTCCCTTAGTTTCAGACAGTGGGGCGGATCTGTCACCATTCATCAAGGAAAAGTGTTTTGCTTGCACCTCCGGTTTCTCATGGGAATGCAACATCCCCCTTACTGTAGCTTTTGAAATCGTGAAGGTATGTGTTGTTGTGGTTGAAGATGAGAAGCAGCTGTGCTGTAGTCACTTGACCATCTATTTTGGATTCAGATATTGCTGGAACTGGCCATTTCTCTGCCATGTCCGCTACATGGTCCATGGCTCAAATGCTGAATAAATAATGGGCCCTGGGATTAAAATGGTTGAAAACCACTGCCCTTAAACGAACATTGAACCCCAACCTCCCTGTCTCAGGGCAAACATTCTAACTGAACTGGTCCAGGTCTCATCAGGCTTCTTTTCAACCACCTGATGTACAGTATATGGGTATGAGGGACGGCCTGAACCACTTCCGCAGATCTGCTAGTTTTTGAAGAACACACAAAACTGTCCATTATTCATGTCTTTACTTTCGCACTGCAAATGGCCAATGAAAACCGGAATGTGCCAGAGCTAAAGTGATTAAAGTCATCATCTGTCCCATTAGTTCCCTCATTGCCTATAGAGCTCTAATCAGGCTATGCCTCACAGCCAGTCCAATAGGAACCAGTGTGTGGGGAGAGTGAATGCACGTGTCTCATAGCAGTGTCTGTCTGTGGCAGCCATCCTGTGGCCACCTGTCCGTCCCTTGGCAACCAGGATGCTGTTCTCAGCGTGGAGAGTATCTGTGTCCCTGTGCTGCAATTAGCGCCACTTGCGCCACTATCAAGGCATGTCTGATGCCCTGCTAGTCCATTCTGAACTGAAATTTTATTCAAAGATTCGCGCCGCATTTTCACTGTTTTCAAAAAAATATCAGACCTTACAAGCTCATAGCGCGCCACTAACGTGGCATGCTATGAGCTTGTGGGTCTGATTTTTTTTCGATAACTAAAGTAATGCCAATGATGCTAAGCAATGCTAAGTAATGCTAATAATGTAAAGGATGCTAATCATGCTAAGTAATGCTAACAATGCTAACTAATGCTAATTACGCTAAGTAATGCTAGGTTGTGTCAATTATGCTAATAATGCTAAGTATTATTATTCTCAGTAATGCCAATAATGCTAATTGGTGCTAATAATGCGAAGTAAGTAATGATGGTCGTGCTTCCTAATACGAAGTAAGTAAGGCTAATAGTGCCAATGCTAAGTATTGTTAATAATGCTAAGTAATGCTAAGCAATGCTAATAATGCTAGGTAAGTAATGCTGGTGATGCTAAGTCTTGCTAATATTAAGTAAGTAAGGCTAATAATGCTAATGATGCTAAATAATGCTAAGTAATACTAATTATGCTAATAACAATTAGAACACTGCAAGTCGTTCCCGCCAATTATGAGCTAGAGGCCCATTAACAATTACTCACACACAAGTGCCTCCTATTCTGTTGTGTGAATGTGTGTGTGTGAGTAGACAGACACCTGGCACTCGAAGCTCTTTCTTCACCACTCAAAGGAAAATTGGTGGGAAACGGTCTGTACGTGCGTATGTCTATAATATCACATATTATTTTAATGTGTTACTTCGGGGCTTGTTTGTTCGCGTATGGCCAAAGATGCCGTATAAATAAATATCCCTGTGCTTGCACATGCAGCATTTGAGGCATAATAATGTGATTAGGTCTACTCAATGTAGGTGTAAGAATCCCTATATTTTTCCCCCATGCCAACATTGAGCTTGGAGAGGTTGCTAATATCGAATATATTTGACTATAATGACATGCCAAAACCTTCTGGCAAGCTAAGGGGGTATGTATGTGTGTGTGTGTGTGTGTGTGTGTGTGTGTGTGTGTGTGTGTGTGTGTGTGTGTGTGTGTGTGTGTGTGTGTGTGTGTGTGTGTGTGTGTGTGTGTGTGTGTGTGTGTGCATGCATGTGTAAGGCGGTGATATTTTGGCGAAGCACATTTCAACTCAGAAGCTATGCTGGGCGTGCATTAATGAAGCAGAGCACTCAGTCGCCAGCTAAGCTCAGAGGGTAATGTGAGGCCCGGCAAAGAACTAAAAGCATAATTACAGACATTTTATGCCAAGGATGAGGAGCAAGTGACAAATAATAATGGGAAATAATGGGATTACGAAGCCCCGACGTAAATTAATAAGACCATAAAGTCACCAACCAGACGAACCTCGCTAGACAAACTGGCACCGGTGGGCTGACCACACACACACACACACACACACGTGCACGCAAACACACACACATGCACACACACTCTCAATGGTTTAATTACACCAAGAAAAGTCAATTCGGTTCACCGAAGCCAATCACACTTGCCTTATTTTTTTCCACTCTTTTTTGGCGCTGCCTCTGGTGTCGTCAGTACCAGTTGAAAATCTGACTAGGACAGCTGATTGGCTGACAGCCCTGTCACTCAACATTGTCAAAAAACAAACATGGCTGCTCCCCGCTGCGGTGAATCCATCACGACCGTATCAATGTGGCTATTAATACCGAACTATGGTAAATAGTTTCTTTTAAAGACGCGCTGTGTTTTATAAGCAACATCGTCCGACCTATTTTACTGCTTTTTTTTTTGTTCACCTGCTAGTAACACTCGACAACAACGCCATCTGCGTTCCCAATATTCTAATTGGTTTGTATGAACCAATCAGCGAAGACTGCCACTTGGGCAACGCCCAATACCATGAACTGCAGTCGTTGAGAGTTCTTCCTTCAGGCTGAATAATGAAGTGAAAGGAAAGGATAATTCAGACAGTGAATCAGGCAACAATCATACAGTAGTGGAGGACAGGGGTTTTCAACAGGTGGTCCGGGGACCACCAGTGGTCTCTGAGAGGATTCCAACCAAGTTGGTTAACCAGATGTAACTCTTTGAGATCGTAAAAATGAAACCAAATGGACCCTTGCGGGTGCATTTGGTTTCATGTTTACACTCTCAAGAGTTAAAATATTCATCACCTGAATTAACCCAAGCCTTCACAACTAGAGAATGTGGAAGATTAATGGTCATTTTGATCTGTATGTTTGACTGATTTGTTTTCGCCGAAATGCATCCTGGTATTGTGGACAAAAGCAAAAGAAAATCTTAGTTTTTGGGGTCTGTGGGGCTAAAATGTCCTCGAATGGTGGTCCGTGGCTCAAATTCTGAATAAATAGTGGGCCCTGGTATGAAAAAGTATTGAAAACCACTGGTGGAGGATAATGGTGGATCCCAGCGACACTGCCACCACTTCCACTCAAACATTTTGCGAAAAATCTGCCTTTCTTTCATTTTTAGGTTTTTAATTTCAGAAGGAACAAAGTTATCTTGTGAAACTCTAGCATAATGTCTCACAGCCCACACTTGGCATTTTTTTAATAGAACACCTCACATAGCCTTTTCTTTCTCCGTCACATCGCAGGTTCATAGGTGTAAATTAAGCACAATTATCCCACTGTGTTTTTCTTTGGGGGCATAAAGTAGTCAGTGGGGTTCATTCGGTAAGTTTACTGAGTTTAGTTAATTAACCCCCAAGAGGATATAGGAGAGTCATTATTTGCAGTTACACAGCATAATTCCATCAGCGTCATACAACCAAGGGGCAACGTTTCTCTTTTCCAGCAGGGTTGGAACCAGTTCAGTTCTTTTTGGTTCTTAGTCCAGGAGCCAAACCTATCACTGTCAAACTTTAAGTAGGCCTAAGTTGATTAGGCCTACTTAAAGGGAAATTCCACCCATTTTTGACATTTTACTATGTCATTAATATACCTTAGAGATGTTGTGTGGACATGATAAGCCCCCCCCCCAGACTGGAGGTCTGAAAAAATTGTTAACATGGTGAAACAACTCGATGACATCATCAAGTTGTGTTTCATCATGTTAATGATTTTCGTTTTAGGGCCTCTTTTTGAAAAAAAAAATGGAATATGGGAGGAATTCCCCTTGTGAAGACAATTATTAATTGTATTATAAATCTTACATTTGTAAATATACAAATTTGGTGAAAATATGCAAAAAAAAAAAAGTCTAATACTGTGAATTCATAATTATTATCTTTCCAATTGTGGAGGTCTGACTCATGGACTAAAAACAGGT
>CM076970.1:16157753-16245253 GCA_039105355.1 Benthosema pterotum
TCATAGATGTGTGAGATTAATGCCATTGAGATGTGTGTGGTTTCTGGCAAAATGTGTACATTAATGCACACAAGATAAGGTCTTTCAAAGGCCTTTCAAAACAGTCGTTTCAAGGTGCGGTGCAATGAAATCCAATGAAACTGGGCTATAGCAAGCCAAAATGTTTTTTTTGTTTGTTTTTTTTTACGATTCAGATATGTTTTTAAAAGGGAATTCCACACATTTCCATTTTTTGCTGACAGTGTACAAATAGAACCAAATGGACCCGCTAGGGTCTATTTGGTTCCATTTCAGAAAAAAGGTCCTAAAAAGAAAAAGGATAATAAGAAGACCTTTATCTGAAGACCTGAGTTGTCTTGTATTTACTTTGGTCTGCAGTAACTTATTAATTATATGTATCTATATCTTAAAGTTTAGCCAAGCACTGAATGAGATATTTACTGTATATGGGGTTAATTGCGGATTAACACCTGCTTCAAAATGAGGGGAAATAATATAGCTATGAGCTCATGTAAACAGACCAGGCGTGGCTAAAGATGAAAATAACCATCTTCATCATCATCATCATCCGGCGATATTGGGGCAATTAGGTGATGAAATGAAATTCCTGCAACGTTCCCCACTGTTAAAACAGTAGAAACCGTGAGAGAACGTCACCACGGTACAATGTGTGGGAATTCGTGACAATGCAGCTGTAAATTCAGTTCTGCAGAAAGAGCAACAGTATAGTATACTCTGATGTGCCAAAGTTATAGTAACATTAGCAACAAATGCACGTAGAAAAAAAAACCAAAAACAAAATAGAAGTATTTACCTGTTGATGATGGAAGGCAGCAGCAGCAGCAACATGAAAAAGAGAGAAAAAGAAATCAGGTTAGTTTGCAGATTTCAGATCAAACCAAGGTTTTCATTCAGTAATGTAATAAATGGTGCATTTATATAGCGCTTTTATCCAAGGCTCTGCATTGCATTTATCCCACACACACACACACACACGCACACGCACACACGGGAGCCATTTGAGGCTCAGTGCCTTGCCCAGGGACACCTCCAACATCTAGCAACATCTAGACAGGAGGAGGAGCCGGTGGGATTTGAACCGCCGACCCCACGGAATCAACCTGCTCTACCTCAGTGGCACTAAAACGGTTAAAGTTGTTCATTTGACAGGCTCCCACCTCAGCGTTTTTCCCCCCTCAGCGAGATGACAGCAAAAAGCCTTGGTAGGACACGACAGCATATACGCACACTTTGCATTTAAAAACATCAATTATACTGTATGTTCACACACACACACAGGCATGTATACTAGGAAATTTTCCCTGTGCCTGTCAGAGATACTGTACCTCCATACATGTCAAGAGTAAAGACGGTGTGTACAAGACACACAAAACAGACATGTGCACAAAAATGTACACAACAAAGTACCGTCTTTCTACATGAAAACACGGACAGAAACACACACTACAATTCTCCAGTTCAGTCAGGCTGTGTTGTTGTATACTGTGTGTTAGATATGCATGTTATGACTTGAGATGCATGTTACAGCCTCAGCACCAGTCTGCTCCACGTGAAAACAAGCCTTGATGGCAGAGACACACACGCACATGCATGCACACACGCACACGCGCACACACACACGCATGTGTACGCGGAAGGAAAACAAGGCAAATGAAAGTGCACCTCGTTTTCCAGGTTTCTAATGAAACATGCATGGCCTGTAGTGTACTAACACACACACACACACACACACACACACACACACACACACACACACACACACACACACACACACACACACACACACACACACACACACACACACGCACACACGCTCCACAGAATAACGATTTGAGCCCGCTTGGCACATTCCATCATCCCTGACAGGCAATTATTTGATCATGCTTCACACATACGCAATAACCCCAAACACACAGATGCATAGCCAATAGTACATGCATTGCTAACGTGCAATCACATCCATCCATTGCACATTCAGCTCAGACGCACGCACGCAGACAGGCGCGTGCGCAGACACAGAGAGAGAGAGAGAGAGGGAGAGAGTACAGAGGTTAATAATTCATGACACTGTTTAAGAGCAAGCCCTCCCTTCTTATTAAATTATTGACAAGCAACATCTATACTCGCTCCACCTCACCTGGGGGATGAGAGTGAGAGGGGTGATGAGGGAGGAGAAACATATTGTTTGTGAGCTGGAGGAGATTAGAGTGGAAAAACAATGAAATAGAAGTGCATCTCGGCGCGCGTGTGCGTGTGCGTGTGTGTGTGTGTGTGTGCATGTGTGCAAGTGTGGTTGAGAGTGAAGGGGAAAAACGCCGCCAGAGACAGAATGTGCTCTTAATATGAAATGAATGGAAGCACAAACGCCGCGGCGTAGGAAGGCGAGAGAGAGAGAAGATGACACCGTCGGTGAGTGAGTGAGTGATAGGGAGAAAGAGAGAGCGAGGCCCAGAGTGAATATGACTAGAAAGCTAAGTTAAGCCCCACAAAACGGCTTCAAATTGAAGCTGAAATGAAATTGAGAAAGAAGGAGCGCCGGAGAGAGACAGTAAAGGCTAAAAGGACAGGACGGATGGCCGATTGCTGCTGCTGCTTCATATTTCTCTGTTATTTTACCCAGTCGCCGCCTCGCATCCATGTTGCCAGGGCTGTTTTTTTCCCCCTCATCATTTTGCTCAGCCTCTCTCTCTCTCGTAATGGTCATTTCAGAGCAATTACTGGTCCATCACAGGTCCACACTCCATGTCTGATTTTGCCAGGCTGGTGTTGTTGTCACAGCCGCCACCACTTAAGAGTTGGCTTATAACTGCGAGCAGCACCTGGCAACAAGTATCTGAAGGAGATAAGTATCTAATTTAGTGACTTTGATGTGTGTCTCACTTCTATCTCTGCCTGAGACGCCATGCTTCAGCTGCTTCCCTCCCGCCATCATGGAACTCCTGATAACAGATTTGTGTCCGATTAACGTCACACAGTCCATGATTTGTTTTGTTGTCACGAAGAGATTGTTGCGTTGGTATCGCAGTGCCAAACCATTTGTACATTTCATGTCAGCATTTCAATATCCAGGGTTTTATATGGAAATATACTAAAGCAGTGGTTTTCAACCTTTTTGACACCAGGGCCCACTATTTGTTGACATTTTAGCCCCACAGACCTCAAAACTAAAGATTTCTTTTGCTTTTGTTCACAATTCTAGGCTGGATTTCGGAGAAAACAAAACAGTCAAACCTACAGATGAAAATGACCATTAAGCTTCTACATTCTCTAGTTGTGTAGACTTCGGCTAATTCACATGATAATAAATATTTTAACTCTTCACTCTCAAAAAGTTACATCTGGTTAACCAACCTTCCAACATTTACCCTGGCGACTACCTGGAATCTTGTCAGGGAACACTGGTGGTCCCTGCAGACCAACTCTTGAAAACCCCTGTCCTAGAGTATGAGTACAAACAAATGCGATTCTAGAGTTTTGAGTCTTTGTCGATGTAGTAAGTGACAGGGTCAGTGAGAGCGACAAAAATCTATCAGTCAAAACAGTTAAACGGTAAAACTAAAGACAAAAGAGTGTAATTATTTGTTTTGGGGGGATTCTCGACATTGTAGCAGCAAAAGTTACTCAAAGTCAGTGAGTCCAAAACAAATCAACAAACAAATCCTTGATGGTGCCATCTTGTTTGGCTGTACTCCTCTCTTTGTCATTCAGATTTCACATATATAAACTATGTCTCTTTCAATCCAACCTGCTAGCAATTTCTATATCAAAGACCAGTGAAGCGTGAGAATAACAGACAGGCAGAATTCTTTCAAAAAACAGAGAAATTATGGTTTAGTGGAGACCACCCGTGTTCATTGTAATCATTGTAGTGTTTTCTAGCACACTCAACACAGAAATGCATTTGTGAATATCTTTAGTGGTTTGGTTTGTGGTTGACCAGTCAATGGTGACATTTAACATAACTAGCCAAAAATGCACGACTTTTATGGAAATGATGGAACTTGGCTCTCAAAACGCCTGACTTTGTACTATTTGTTTTGGGAAATGTCCAGCAGCGTGACATTTTTAGTTTTTACCCCAAGAGTGCAACACCAAATGATTGATGAAAATGAAAGTATTGACTGCGTTTTTGATGCAAATCTTCCTCACGGCACAACAACACGGAAACCTGCTCGCAGAAGAGAGCCAGCTCAAATCCACCAGAAAGAGTGGAAGGGCAAAATACAGTATGATGTCTGTGAATGACATGTAAAATGTCTTTCAAAAGGCTCAATACAAAAGCCATTTTTTCCCCCGCAATGATATCCAGGAGGATAATTTCAGCAAAAATACAGACTTCACTTATCCCAGTGTGCAAAAGCTGTTACACAAAATATAGCCATGGGGAAGTCATTTCTAAATTACTGTACATGAGGTCCCCAGGTAATACTAGTCCCTTGTGAATAGGGCCTTTTTGGAATACATTTTTCTCTCTCTCGCTCCAATACAGTGCCAGACGGGTCGGAATTTGCCACGCAATGAATACCATGATGTAGACAATCAACTAGTGACAATACCTAGAAGATCATTTTGAATATTTTAGGACACTGTATTATTAGAGGTGGGCAATGCGCATGATCATAGGTGATTATAGGCTCAGCCATTTGGACCTTTATAAATCTGTAACTCTTGAGAGCAAGAGAAACTATACTTAAACATCTGAATTACGTAATTGTCAAGAATCTGCACAATTAGAAAATGTAGAGGAATTGTTATTTTGACCAACATTTTGCCAGTTTATCTCTCCTAAATTGTGGACAAAATCCTTAGTTTTAGGTACGAGAGACTAAACTCAACATTGAATGGTGGTCTAAATATTGGGCTCTGGTATGAAAATGGTTGAAAACCACTGATATAAAATATAAGCAACTAAATATGCTAGATAAGTACATGCTTTTCTAGACACTGTGATTCTATATAACCTTTTTTTGACACCAGGGGGAGGCAAGTTACCCCCGGAACTTCCCTAAAATCACCAATGCATATGACACTTTTATAAGACAGGACAGAGCGTGTGACTTCACCGCTCTAGAACCCACAGGACACATTTTTACATCAGATTTCATATCAGATCCCCTGTAGGAGTTCATAAATGAAGTTCTGCAGCTTGGTCTCGACACAGAACACAGAGAGCGAAATACGAAGTGAGTTTAACATAAAATAACACCACAAGACAATTACTTAACCACATGAACTCATCTAAGGACAACTTTAGCCAAAAATGGCAGATCTACAAGCCAGAGGTTTCTTATAGATGGAAGAAAGAGCAGTAAACAGGGAAGGGTCAACTCAACTTTACTAATTATTGTCAGTTTTTTTGTCAGTATTTAAATGTCTGAAAATACACAATAACATGAATCCAACACAGACACTGACGGCAAACAGGTCTGTGAACAAGTTGAAATGAACCAATCTTAAATAATGATAGTCTGAAAACCTTGAAATCCCCTCTTATAGCTGATCGAGTCAGCGGTGTCTTGATAGAAGTAAAGAGAAGGTAGAGTATAGCATGCCCACTCTTTCAAAAATATACAATTCCCAGTTCCCCATAAAAGTCTGCAGCATAAAATAACTAAGAGATGACCTTAAAGACCCTTCTAGGCCATCAGAGCACAAGACAGTTTTCTCGGCTCGCCTGCGATACGTGCAGAAGCCAAGGGAACGCAGCGCGAGACAAGGCAGCTAAAGTATGTAGTAGGCGGAGGTGAGAAAGTGCCAGAAATGCGTGCGACACGGTATTCTGGATGTGTTCCATGGCACAGAAAGAGAGGACAGACAGATACAGAGAGAGAGAGAGAGAGAGAGTGAAAGAGAGACCTTTTTCCCCATTACCACATGTCAGCACCGCAACTAGCACCCTGCCCGCCACAATTACAGAGCAGCACCCACTCAACTATACCTCCCAAGCTATAGCTGTGCATTACTACTCTACTCTGCTGTGTGTGCAGTGCAGTGCACGCAAAGAAGCATGCATGCGCATCACGTACAAACGCATGAATGCGGGAGGGGCGGAATCAATTTGCGACCGCAGCATACGTCGCAATGGCCATTTGGTATAGCGGTCGCGAAGTTATGTTTATGGTTAGGGGTTAGGGTTAGTTTAGTAGGGACAGGTGAGGAACAGTCGCAATCGTTGGCGCAACAGTCGACTGTTTTCCATGGTCGCAAGTAATAACTAGTAACGGTCATGACTGTTTACCATCCGTCGCGACGTCACAGTCACAAATTGATTTCACTGTCTCTCAGGCAGGCACACACACACACTCACACAAACAGGGCTGTTTCCACAACCTGACCAAGACTAAATTCCCCAAGTCCTCTTTACAAGTTTGTATGTTACTCATAATTATAGAGGCTCTGTGAAGCAGACCATACTGTATAGACTGCTCTCAGCGTCATAAACAGGGAATTCTCTGGTGATGATCGACTCTTTCCCCTTTCAGTTCCGGAAAAGAGGGTGTTTTTCTCATGACATTTTCCCCTATGTGGTCATCATGTGCACGGTTTGGTTGAGGCACCCTGCAGGTCAACCCTGCAACCTTAACATAAACCATGGATAATAGCCTCACAGGAGTCTATACTAAGCTCCCTCAATCCACTCCTCCCCTCCCAGTGGCAGGCCCGGATGTAACAATTCCCAATTGGGGAGCAGGCGAAAATGCCACGAGGGCGGCTTCATCGCCCGTGCTGCTTCGCGCCACGGGCGATGAAGCCACCCTCATGCCATTTTCAGTTAAATTCCTTAGTTCTGTGGCACACAAGATGTATATCTTGTACAGGACTTTTATTAGGCAAGCAAAGCATCAATAATAACATCAGTTGTTGAAGTTGCAACAGTTGCAACAGTTGCATGCATAAAGCTAAAGGTCTGACTCAGAGAGTTTTCTGTTTTCAATTATGAAATGCTGTTGGTTTAGTAATATGCCACAATTGTAGTTAGGTAGTAGCAGTAGTAGTAATGTTTCAAATCATTTTGATTATAAGCACTTTAATTTGAAATATCTTTGACATTATGTTTGGTGGGGCATTTAGGCATTATGCCTAGATCCGGCCCTGCCCAGTGGAAGGGTCTTTGGCTTTCAACCTTGTTAGTGAACAGTTCTTGAGATAGACAAGGGAAAGAGACAGACAGACAGACAGACAGACAGACAGACAGACAGACAGACAGACAGACAGACAGACAGACAGACAGACAGACAGACAGACAGACAGACAGACAGACAGACCAGTAGACATTTGTGAAATTCCTAGTCAGAAGAATTGGTTGAATTGTTGGCCACAAGGAGGTATACCGCTTATAGTTTACATTTCATGCATTTGGCTGATGTTGATAGGGTTGAGTTAACAGCTATGCAGCATAAATTTTCTGGAACAAGAGCGTTGCATCGCTGTGAATTTACACGCCGGCTGGCTGGCATGCAACCTCACCTTTACTTCACCTTCACACTCCAGCTCCCAGGGGTACGGTGGGGCGGTGGGGGGTGGAGGGGTAGGGGGGGTCGTTCAGCCTCGAGAGCAAGCCAACGTTGACGGACACGTCGGCCGCAATAAATACCGTGACACCAATCTCCACACACACATACATGGGAGTACAGCTAAGTCAAGTTAGTTAACCCCCAAACAAAGACACAGTCAAAGCCCCACAATCCCCTCCGGGGTTGAACACAGGCTATAATTACAAGGCATCCCAGGCAAAAAACGACTTTCCTCAAAACCGAGCCATGCATGTAATCCCCTCCACCCTGAACCCCTCACCCCATGTGGATTTCTAAACTTCTGCAGGCTCCGCTTGAAGAGCCCAGTGTTTACACAGAAAAAACAACTTTGATTTATTGAGTGTGCGGGTGTTGTGCATGCACACTAATAATAGGCAATCTACAAGCTCTACAGGCCGTTTAATGAGGCTTTGTGGCTCCTTTTACCAACCACGTGAAACAAACAACAAACAAGAAATTATGACATACTCATACTATCTGTCGTGTGACTGAAGTGTTGTGTTCGTTGTGTTCTTGTGCCCAATATGTTCTACACCCCATAACATATAATAATAGTAATTATTATCTTTGTTAACGTTTATGTCTGTGTCACAACCTCATGGCCATGGTTTGTGTTGGTTTGCGCCCTTCTGTTCATGTTTCAATGACTGTGTTTTGTAGTGAATTTCCAGCTGTCCGTCCATGCAGTTTGGCTCATAACATTAGCAGCTGTTAGTCGTTTAGTTGTAGAAATCAGCCCTTCCACAGTGATGATGCACGTCGCGTGCGATAGTTTAGAAGTTTAGAAGTTAGAAGGCAATGATACTATGAGATTGGCTGGCGGCGGCAGAGGAGGCAGCCAATCATGGTTATAGGCTGTCCACATTTGGTGAGCTTTCATTAGTCAGGTTTTAACCTTACAAAACGCTTCTGGGGGAGTTTTGGGGAGGTTGTGTGTGTGTGACTGCTGAGCCACTGTGTGTCACTTATGCTGGAGTCAAGGCCGGGCAGAGAGAGCAACCAGCCAGCGGGAACACAATCTATCTAAAAACTCATTTTCCCTCAGTCCCCCTCTGGTCAATGCATTACTGTTTGTGCAGTTTTATTGTCATACATGGTATGTAATGGGCATGTTTGTATGTTGTAATGTGTAGAAACTTATAGGTCAGGTCTGTGTGTGTGTGTGTGTGTGTGTGTGTGTGTGTGTGTGTGTGTGTGTGTGTGTGTGTGTGTGTGTGTGTGTGTGTGTGTGTGTGTGTGTGTGTGTGTGTGTGTATGTGTATGTGTGTGTGTGTATGTGTGTGTGTGTTGCACTGCATGTGTCCTGATTACACATAAAGCCAAGCTGTCATGTGTCACAAGAGAAGTATGGAAAAACGCATAAGAGAGATTGATCAAGAGACATATAAATCCATGTGTATTAATCTCAGCAATGATTATTTTCCTTTCCTGAATATAGAGAAAGTGGCGAGGCAATAGCGCCTAGCCGACACCTCGGAAAGACTCAGAGAGAAGACGCAGAGAGAGACGCGTAGAGCGAGAGAGAAAGAGAAGTAAAAGAGTAAAAGAGAGGACCAACAAAAGAGGCACACTGAGAGAATAATACAGCGAGTTGGGCTCGAGCGAGGTCTCCATGGTGTCCTTTAGAAGGTGATGTTTTATGTAAAAGGGAACAGGGATAAACTGTTCCAGACATTACCTTGGGGCTGCTTGGCATCTACATTTAGGAGTAGTAGGCTAGTCACCAGCCACAGCGCCACCCCTCGGGTCGCCCGCGGTGACAAGCAGAGACGCACCGCGCTGCATTCTATTAGAGGCATGGCAGAATGAAGACAAGAGGAGGATAAACACAGATACCACTGCTGGAGAGAGAGAGAGACCGGAGAGAATCGAAATATTGACAGGGAACGAGACTCGGACACACGGGCGGCGACAGAGAGGCAATACCAGTGGGAAGGAGAGAAACACAGCGAAGGAGAAGATGACAGGCACAGGTGGAGACAAACAAGACGCACAAAGTAATGCAGACGGCACACTCACCTCATGTATATCTTTTGTTTTTGTTTAAACTAGTGGTTTTCAACCTTTTTCATACCAGGGCCCACTATTTATCCATTTATTCAGCCACAGACCACAATTTGATGACATTTTTGCCTCACAGACCTCAAAACTTGCTTTTGTCCACAATTCCAGGCTGGAATTCGGAGAAAACAAAACAGTCCAACATACAGATCAAAATGACCATTAATCTTCTACATTCTCTAGTTCTTAGGCTAATTCAGATGAATATTTTAACTCTTGAGAGTGTAAATATGAAACCAAATGGACCCGCAAGGGTCCATTTGGTTTCATTTTTACGCTCTCAAAGAGTTACATCCGGTTAACCATCTGGTTAGAACCATCTGGTTAACCAGGGGGCCACAGCAGTCATCACATGATTGGCTTCGGAATGCCAACAAAAACTAAAAATCACCCTTGCATGAACTGAGTGGTGCAACCGTGTGGCTATTGTTTTGCTATAGGGAGTCCTAGCCGTCCAACACACAGAGGAGTGGCTAGGCACCGCTCACAAATCCATGAATTTAAAATCTCTATGGATGGGGTGAGAAAATCGATAGACACAGCGCCTTTTTCCTGTGTGAACTATCCACTTAACTGTACTATGCATTTAACACAAAGACAGTTATTATTATTATTAGAGAGAGGGGAGCCTGAAAAGCCTGAAGAGGAGGGATGCAGCCAGGCCAAAGAAAAAACAAGTCCCAATGCCAAAGGGAACACCTGATTTCGCGTCTTCGAGTGTATTTCCTTTGTGTTCTTCCAGCGTAATCTCCTCTTTAAGCACAGCTCAACAAAAGGCTGCGCGCGCCATGCGCCGTGTCATTTACAAGCATGGCCCAAAGTGCTCCTCAAGGGACTCACGCACCATAATTGGCCCAGACTAGCGCAATTAGCCTATAGCTCATCAGTACTAGCACTGCTGCTGTGTGTAGTGTGCATACACTGCATACACCTTAGGTTAGGCTTAAGCCATCCTGCACTGTAACGTGTTTTGGTGTTTTAAGCTGTTGAAAAATATCAGACCTACAAGCTCATAGCGCGCCACCGAGTGGCGCGCTATGAGCTTGTAGGACTGATATTTTTGAAAAATTGTGAAAATTACTCTATATGTGCAAATCTTTGAATATATTCTTCTGGAAACAAACATTTTTTTTTAATCGCTTCTGGGAGATGCTTAGGAGGAACATGTTTTCAGGTGGGGGTCCTCAGCCAATCACAGATAATTCTGGGGTCCTTGGCATCAAATATGTTGATCGTCACTTACACATGAACATAGATTTTTCAGAAAAACTAGTCTCAGAAACCAGAATCTATAGTGTCAGACACTAGAATGTAGAGTAAAAAACTAGAATCTAGCGTCTGGGACTAGAATCTAGTGTCAGAAAGTAGAGTCTAGTATCGGGAACTAGAATCTAGTGTCAAAAACTAGAATCTAGAGTACAAAAAAATAGAATTTAGTGTTGAGAACTACAATCTAGCATCAAATACTTGAATTTACAGTCAAATTCCGGAGTCAAAAACTAAAATCTAGCATCCCAAACTAGGATCTACCGTAGCTACTAAACTAGAATTTAGTATGACAAGACACAATGGATTAAAGGGCCTCATCACCTCATCACCACCACCACCTCTCCTGCTGCACACGCACTTCAATTAAACCTGCTCACTGGGAAGCAGTCGCTCGGAAGAAACGTCATTATCTACCAGAGAGGACGGAATTATTGTTACACCATTGATTTTTGTCTGAGAGCTGTACTTCACATCTGGGAAAGGATTAAATGAACGGCCGTTTTTTTGTTGTTCATAAACCTTAAGCTCCTACTAGACGCTGTTGACCGTGACAAAGAAAAAACGAAGAGGGAAATAGCCAAAAGAAATGCCACTTTCAGTATTATGGAAACTTTTTAATCCGAGTCTAAAATGAGATGCCCAAAGTGGTATAGAAAGTGGCTATTTTTTTTTTTAATTAGACACACATAATGTGATGCTACGGACGTGTACTGACTGCAAAACGGCAATATAGAAATACTCTGTCACTATATCACTGTTTTTCGCATTGGCACTTTTGGATGTCAAGGTTTCAGACTCCAGGAAGAACAAATCATTGAGCATAACAACCACACCAAGGCATCTAAGTATCATCACCTCATAAACAAATGATAAACTGGACTAAATACAAAGGCATTCCATCTTTAAGTAGACATACTTACTTTCCACCACTCCATAGTAGGATTTGATCCCCCAAACCCTGGCGGTATTGATCCCTTAACCCTGCCGGAATTGATCTCCTAACCCTGGCATGCTCTGCCAAGTGAAGCTAGGCGGGGGGATTGGAACCCTGTAAATCCTCAGTGGTATTAATGCCATGCTTTGTGGAATGAGATACACCCCTGGAAACCATAACCCCGAGGTAGTGTCAGCGCTGCATGTGTTCGACCCTCTGAGCCACCCGGGATAACCAAAGTCAAATGTAGCTACTATTCAGGAATAGAAATGGCAACCCCTATAGCTCAACACGCTGAGCCATAAGGGGAACTAAAACACTATGTTCTAAATCTGCTAAATCTTGAGTAAAATGACGCTCAGGATTTGAGCGTCATGCCTTGATAGTATCACAAGGCCAAAGCATTCAGCTCCCACAATTTAAAAGCTTCCACCGAAACAGTCTGGCTACTTCCGAAGCTGTGAGAATCAGGAGAAAATTGTCATTGACCCAATTCCATTTCACCTGTGCTGTCACATAATTAGCCCATACTGTGCAGTATAGCTGCTTGGCAGAAAAAGACATTCAAAAATATGTTTTAAATATATACATATATTTAACAAAGGTAGGGGAAGTGATTTCACTTTTGTCAGATATCACCCAAAAAAATTTTTTTTTCTGTTAAAATGCTCTATTATAAGGTGTGGAAACCACATATGGAGTTTCCCCCTCCCCCACGTTAGCAGAGGAGCTAATAAAAGTTCCCCAGGTCACCACCAATTCTCCTCCAATCAGGAGAGAGCAGCAGGTTCACATAGTGTAGCTACTGTTGGGGGCCCCTAGTGCACCAGGCTGGTACTACACCATGAATTTCAAATCACTTCCCCTACCTTTAACAAAGTTAAATATAATTGGCCAAATTCGCTTTTGGTCTCAGGAGCAGATGACCGCTACCTGTTCTAAATCTTTACCTTGTGGAATTACAGTACAGACTCGCTACAAGATAGTTGGACTTGTAAGACTCATGGCATGCCAATACACATTTCACTCTCCAAGGCCAGGAAGGACCATTGAGGACCACAGAAACAGAACAGGTAATAACAAAATAAAATTATTTTTGCTGGAATAGAGATTAATGCCTGAAGTGGAGCGCGGAGCATTCAGCCGTGAAACCGGGCCAAGGCGCTCATCACAGCAGATGGTTTCCATCACTTCCATCACCGTGTGTGTGTTGGTTTAATGGATTTTATTGCTGTGACTAAGAAAAACACAGAAACCACTCCACGCATTACGCAATGCTATTATTTCACTGTGTTTTTGTTTCCTAAAACACACACTGGACCATTTTGTGAAGAGGGAGAGCGGTTTGTGTCAGCAGGGTGGATGGATGTGTGCTGGCGGCTGAGTGTATACCCAGTGTGACTTTCATCCAGAGTTTGGATGTACTGGTGCCACTTGTTTCTGCCTGACAGCACTACAAAACAACATTGTGGTGTGAGCTTGTAGATGTCATTACTATTTGAAATGTTTTTTTTTGCTTATGGCACTGAAAATTCACTATTCTATCCAGTGAAAGTCAAGGAAAACAAATGCAAGCTTAGTCTAATGCCGTTACATGAGTGTTGACGGCCTTGCAGGCTTATGCAAAGGCTAAGATGTAATTCAGATGTCACGTAAACAGAAGCCTGGTCATCGCTAGACATGCATCCTACCGTGTGTATTCAGGTTCAATTCAGAAATACAGATGTACTGATATACAGTATATATATGCTTATTTAGTTTTTGTTGTTTTAATCTACTCCTTTTGTACCAGGGAAGCTATACATCTTCAATACATGTAATAAATGTCCAAAATCTACAGCTTGGCAGACTACAGACCAACATACCAACGTAGTCAAAGCAAAATATATGCATACCAACAGACAAACATCAACTACTGCCATCGGTTTATCAGTTTTATTAGCCAATACAAATATTGACCGATAATAGCACATATTGGCAAAGCAGATATAATGTGAACAGATACATTGGTGCATCGCTACTTTAAATATTATACTGTTTAGATAAATGATAGCTTTGCCTATTATCCTAGATTACTATTTCTATGCGTATTGATGTATTGCCTTGTGTTTTCCCTCCTTGCTCACAGCAGATTGCTCTCTGGATTAAGAGCCAAATGCCTGAATTGTAAATTACATAATTGCTGTGTAAACCAGAGTAGATGATCACTCAATACTGTATAACGTCCAGCAAGTGACCACATATGACCCTTCCTTTCTCCATTTGTTCACTTTAGACTGTGCGACTGCACTGTAGCTCTCCTGACAGAGAGCTCCTATTTCAGCAAAGAGGAACAATCTTTCACACTGGAGGATTCAGACGAGCCGGAGAGAGAGAGAGAGAGCTGTGGGGGACGGAAGACACAATCTTCAAAGGATAATGGGCCTTGTCTAGCATCCAGACAAGGATTATTTTCAATTATTCTCTCTGCACTAGAACTGCCGATTTTCCTTGCGATATTCTACTCTGTCTCCCCAACCTAACATTCTAGGCTGCATGGCCGACGATCGTTGCTGTTGCAACGCATCATACCGATTACATTTCAGCACATTCTCATCTTGCCGAAATACTCCTCGATCAATCATACCTCCCCCCACCCCCCATAGTGATCTTATGACTTTGTTGTGATATTCTTTCCGCATTAAGACATCTACATTATGACTCCTGATTGAATTAGCTCTGTTTAAAATGTACCCACCCATCTTGATTATACACGAGACAGGCACTAATCACACTGATCACCCGTTTTCTTCATTAGTAAACATATTAATTATTTGGCAGAGTCAATTCCGAGTTTCCTTAATAGAGAACCCATCATTATAGATGACACACTTGATTGAGTTCTGACACACTCGACTGAGTTCTGTGGCCCTATGCTTCTCAATGTAGGACCGCAACAAGTCTATGGATTTAAGCTTGGATGTCTGACTGTACCATGTGTTTGCCACAATGTTTAGACCTAAAAAAATCAGGGTGACAGACCTTCCAGGGTGGAAACATGTTCCTCTTTTTGTTCACTTGTGAGCGACCCGATCGCCTGTATGTCTTGATCCGTGAGCACCATTTACAGTTGTTTTACTACAACTTTTTACGTTGTGTGTTTTCTGTAACTCAGGCCATTTCATTTTTGACTGAAACTATTAAGCAAACTCCAGTATTTTGTTCCGGCAGCAATATCTTCTTCTTTCCTGTTTTCTCTTCCTACTAATTCCAATTTATCCATTTAGTTCTTAATCCAAAGCGATTTGCAATACGCAGGAACAAATCACGGTAATCCATTAAATTCATTTAATCCATTAGAATAGCCACCATGAATCACACATAAGCTAAGAACATATTTTAGCTTAAATGCACTATAAAATGCCATGTCTACAGAAATTGCTATTGCATATTGCCTGTATGGTTGCTGAGTCTATACGGCAAGTGGTTTTCAACCGGTGGTCCGGGGACCACCAGTGGTCTTTAAGAGGGTTCCAGGTGGTCCCCAGGCTAAATGATGGGGAGTTGGTTAAGAAGATGTAACTTTTTGAGAGCGTAAACATGAAACCAAATGGACCCGCAATTTCATGTTTACACTCTCAAGAGTGGGAAGAAATATATAAGGTCCGCACACTGGACTGAAGCTCCAAATTAAAGGTTTTTATTTCACCATGAAGAAGATGGCGTTTCGAGCCTCACGGCTCTTCATCAGAAGAGCCGATGAAGAGCCGTGAGGCTCGAAACGTCATCTTCTTCATGGTGAAATAAACACCTTTAATTTGGAGCTTCAGTCCAGACCTTATTTATTTCTTCCTAGTTTGTTTTTCGGCCCAGCACCTGGTATTTAGTTAGTTTCTTTGGATGTGCGTGCCCTATTGTTTGTTTTACACTCTCAAGAGTAAAAAAAAATCACCATCTGAATTAGCCCGTCTATACAACTAGAGAATGTAAAAGATTAATGGTTATTTGATCTGTATGTTTGCCTGTTTTGTTTCCAAACTCCAGCCTGGAAATGTGGATAAAAACAAAAGAAATCTTTAGTTTCGGGGTCTGTGTGGCTAAAATGTCCTCAAATGGTGGTCTGTGGCTCAAATGCTGAATAAATAGTGGGCCCTGGTATCAAAAAGGTTGAAAACCCTCATAAAAGGCAAGTGCATGCCACAATTTGGTAGCCAGAAAGGGGGAAGAGTTTACGCTGGCTGAGAGCATGAAGGAGGGTTTGTTGGGTCTGATCAAACATGTAAGCCATGGGGGTGCCATACCTTTAGTTTCTTTTGAAGGTCAGACATTTGTACTGTACAGGCCATGCCCCAGAGCCAATGGAAGTGTGCATGCAGGTATAGGTCGGTAAGGAGGGGGTTACAACAGTCACGTTTTCAAATGACTGATGTCTGAATAAGGAGCTGGGCTGACTCTTGGGTGAGGAAGGGTCTCTAATCGAATCCTCCTGTGTGACCACAGGCTTCCCTTCACTTCTCATGTCTTTCTTTCTGCCATCTATCAAATCTTCCTCCTCTCTTCCTTCCCTATAGCCTCCTGCAGGCTTCTGTCCTTCCTGTACTTCCAAAGGCACTGAGGATCGTTCCCTTCACAGTCCTGTCGTGCTATAACCTTGCTCCAGCAGCAGATTCTACCGAAAATCAAGCTAGTATTCCCAGGAGGCTGCGTATTAAGCCAAGTTCCTCGACCAGGCATGTTGGCTGCCAGCCATCTGACTTGATAAGCGTCCTCAGCCCCCGCCCCCCGATTGCATCGAGAGCATGTCCGTTTTAACGACATTTTTGCGGTCGTTTTGGTCAATATACTCGCTTCCTCTATCCCTAAACTGCAAGCACGGCGCCACACTGACACAGGGTTTAAAACAAGGCGGCCAACCAGCCACGCTGAAAACAAGGCGGCCACTGATTTCCGGGTTTTTGTCTTATCAATGCAATCGTGTCAGTCAACCAGACAACAAGCCTTGTCGAGGAACTCGTCCTCTTCTGCCCTATGCCACGGCTTGACTAACCTGTCCTCTGACGATCTGAGCAAAAAGTTCCGGGTCAAAAGTCAGGAAGTGACGTCCAGCCCTAGTTGATCTACCCATGCGCCCACGACATTCAGGGGCAAAATCTCAGGAGAGGCGTTTGAATGCAATGGATTGAATGGGTGCGAATCGGACAAAAAAAAAGTTGCATCCTGGGAATTATTGCTTGATAACAATGGACGCAGGTGGCTCCAGACCGAGCTACGCCCATCAAGAGAAATGTGAGATTGAGATAGAGGGGAAACACGCAGTGGTCAAATATATCTATAGGCCCCTGGGTCCCCAGTCAATTAAGTGTATAGGGTTTATTGCATGCAGTAGATGGGTGCAACCACATGTGTGTACACAGTATATGGTGTGCCACTGCGAGGTAGAGTCACAAAGCAGGTGAATCACTGTAGAAGCTCTCTGAGACACACACCACACACACACGACACACACAGGATCAAGGCTGTAGACTGCAGGGTTGATGGCAGCACGATGCATGACTGATTTACTGTGGTTAACCTTGCACGCACACACGCACACGCACACACGCACACACACACACACCACAATGCCAGACCAGGCCTCTCCAGTTAACCCTGCTCCAGGAGTTGGTAATGAAGACAGTAATGTGAGCTGTGCTGTAAGCTGCAGGCCGTGGGCTGTGTGCTGCTGCCGCCTGCGCTCTATAGAGAGGAAGAATTAATGGATTAACATTTAACCCCAGACACATGACGACGGCCAGGGACCCCATTCTGTGTGCACAACAGGCTGCTTTATGCTGCGCAAATGGATCAGCGCGTCGGTCAGGGTGTGTGTGTGTGCTGAAGCTCATTAAAACGGAACAACTATTGACTAAAGCCCCAACTAGGTGCAGACCTGCAAAACCAACACACACACACACACACACACGCACGCACAGACACACACACACACACACACACACACACATGCACATGTAGAGGCAAAGGGCCAGCGAGGGAATCCCGCAGCTCCCTGTGCTCGCGGGAAAGAAGACTTTTAAGAAGAAGCCAGAATTGAAGTGACATCATTATCAACGCGGTTGACAGGGATCAAGCGTTGCTGCAGAATTCTCAAGGTCCATGATTCAGAGTATAGACGGTATTTTTGCATTCAATAATTTAATCAAAACACCGGCAACAACTTTGAGAAAGTAATCAAAGGGAAAGAATGATGAATGGCAGTATTAACAAAAGGGTGCTTATTGCTTAAGGTCCTTGAAGGTGCTCTGTGACTCCTGGGGTTATTGACCTTTTCATTTACTGTACATTGTGCATACGGTATTCGTTAGAATGTTTTCTATACATTCTAACATTTCAACATAACTGGGTGGACAAGACAGTGGGCTTGAGCTCGTCCTTGAGCAAGACATTGAATGGCTAAACACTCCGGATGACCTCTCTGCCGTTGGTTAATGCACAACGCGGAGCACTGTCAATGAAGGCTGTCTCTGTAGACACTGCACACATACATTATGTTCCTATTCGGTATACACTGACAATGGGAAGCATTTTAACTAAGAATGTACTGTACATTCTGCCATTTCAAGGTTTTTTCTCTTAGGATTATTTTAGGATGCAGAAGAACTCAAAAATATCAGATCTACACGCTCGTACATCTTCTATCTTTCTTTCTTTTTTTTTTTACATTTTTCAAAAGATCGTAAGAGTGTTATTTCACACAAATCTCTTCCAAGGGTCTCTAAAAGCACACAGCATTTTCAGATAGTGGTCTGCGGTCAAATATAGGCTACTGTTGGGCCTTGCAATTCCTGTGAAATATTGATGGGGGAACAAGCAGTCAAACAGGAAAGGGAGAGTGAGATGGGGAGTGATGCACGGCAAAGGCCGTTGTGCATGGGAGTTGAACTGATATAGGTTACTTTACATCAGATCAGGGGTTTTCAACAGGTGGTCCGGGGATCACCGGTGGTCCGGGGACCACCGGTGGTCCCTGACAGGATTCCAGGTGGTCCCCAGCCAAGTTGGTTAACCGGATGTAACTCTTGAGAGTGTACTCAAGAGTTAAAATATTCATCATGTGAACTAGCTCAAGTCTACACAACTAGAGAATTAGAAGATTCATGGTCATTTTGATCTGTATGTTTGACTGTTTTGTTTCCCCAAATCCAGCTTGGAATTGTGGACAAGAAATCTTACGTTTTGGTGTCTGTGGGGCTAAAATGTCATCAAATGGTGGGCCCTGGTATGAAAAAGGTTGAAAACCCCTGGTTTAGATGGTTTAGAAGACATTTGTAGGGTCTTAATGGGTTAATCGACTGAAATGATTTACTCTGATTAACCACTTGTGGCACCTGTGTTCCATGTTCATCTCTATCACGCTACAATGTAATCACAAACAAATGTAAATGAAATACACAGCAGTCAGCCATGCACACACACACACACACGCACACGCACACGCACACGCGCACACACACACACACACACACACACACACACACACACACACACACACACACACACACACACACACTTGTCATCATCATGCCAGCAGCATAACAACAATGATGTCATGTTTGCCATCTACCTACCAAGGACATACACTGTACACATCCTTCTCACCTTCCACATCTCAATGTGATGGGCTTTAAGGACACACGCACACGCACGCACGCACGCACACACACACACACACACACACACACACACACACACACACACACACACACACACACACACACACACACACACACACACACACACACACACACACACACACACACACACACACACACACACACACACACACACGGTGTGTAGGAATGCCGCAGAGGAATGTAGGAGGGCTTTGCGAATGCGAGTGAGACATGCAATTCCAAAATGTGGTTACGGAAGAAGATGCAATCCAATTTTCTTTTCTGCACCTCTGGTTATGCAGACACAGATACAATACAAGGGAAAGACAACAGTAAGTAACTGAATACTGAGGTATGTTGCTACTGTATTCTGTTAGAATTGTGTACTTTATTTATGTAGTTTTCACACATACCGTACTTGGCTGTTGGGCCTAATTTGTTTGTTGGGGCTAACGCATCTGTAAGTATTACTTAAAGTTTGCATTCGAAGTAATATCTTTAAAACATTTAAATGTCCTGGGTTTCAACATTCATTCATTCATTTCAACTTATCTTGCTTGTTTTTTGTTTTTGTTCTTTGTTTTTCCACAATAAAATAATAACTTGTTTTCAGCGGTTGGAAAATATCACCCCAAACAGAGAGACAGACAGGGGTGAACAGGCTAAGGGGAAATGGCAATGTCATTCTAGCGGGACATTGGATTAGAGACCTATGCAGACACACGCGGCCGCCTGCCTTTCTGCATATTTTGAAGCATAGAGGCTACTATGAAATATTTACAACATGTCTAAATGATTGATTGATAGTCAGCATTTGGGTCTCATCCCCGCATCAGCATTCCGCCTCGGTCTTCAAGGGTATTGTCACCGGAGGGAGGAGAAATGAAAGGCGAGGAGCCTGTACAACGTATAGTATAATGTAGGTGAGGTAAGCCTGGAACTCAGTCCTTTTCTCATTTGCATCTCACTTCATTATTCCGCTGGAGTTTTCCACCTTTGGGGAGGTCTTTTCCCTGCCCTGAGGGATGCCAAAGGAATAGGGGGAGCTTTCAAATTGACTCCAGCCCTGATTGGATCGCCCTCTCTTTCCAATTTACAGAACATGAATCCGTCAAAAAAGAAAAAAAAATCTAGGAGTGCTATGGTTTTTTCATCACTTCATGTGCTAAACGGTGAAGTAGATTTCCGCAGGACACCAGAGAATTGTGATGAATTCATTATGAGCCAATTTAACAGTATGCCATTAGTCCTTGTGTCGGCCTCTATGGGGACACAGATAACAGGAGTCAACTGCTGCTATCGAATCCCAGGATTCTACCAGTAGGTGCGAAGAACAGCTGAATAGTTATCAGATATTGTGACACAATTAGTTTGTGTACATCCATGGTAAATGGTAAATGGTAAATGGTGCATTTATATAGCGCCTTTATCCAAGGCGCTTTACATAGATTGTGCATCACATTCACCCATTCACACACACATTCATACACTGATGGCAGTGGAAACCATGCAAGGTACCTACTAACACATCAGGAGCAATTAGGGGTTAAGTGTCTTGCTCAGGGACACATCGACACTAACTCTGCGGGAGCCCGGGATCGAACCGGCAACCTTGTGGTTACCATCCGGTAACTCTACCTCTGAGCCACTGCCGCCCCATTGCCCCCCTGCCCAATGTACAATGTACATCCATCTTCACCCGCTTGTCCGAGGTCACGTCGCGGGGGCAACAGCTCCACCAGAGAGCTCCTATAGTCCTATAGGCCATTGTGTGACAAATTCTGGGCCAGGACATTCATTCTCACATGCACGGCTCCAGATACAGGTATATGGTAAATTTCTACTGTAAATTTGTGTTCCGGATGAGTTCGATGCAGTGACTTGAATTAGTCATAAAGTGGACGAAGAAGCTGAGGTTCATCAGAAGTTATCAGATTTCCATTGTCATGAGTTGGTTGATGCGGGGGAATTAAGCCACCTGTGACTGAATTGGGAAAGTCCACCCATTTTCAACATTCTAATATGTCATTAGTATACCCTAGAGGTGTTGGGTGGACATAATAAAAAAGTTCCCCCATTCTGTGTTCCCAAGAAATGGAGGTCTGAAGAAAACCACTAACATGGTGAAACATCTTGATGTGTTTTCACCATGTTAATGGATTTCTTTAGACGCTTCTTTTTCCTGAGAGCGTACAAATGGAACCAAATGAACCCTAACGGGTTCATTTGGTTGCATTTGTAGACTCTCAGTGTACACTCTCAGTGTTGAAAATGGGTAGAATGCCTCTTTAATTGCTGTAACTTTCACTCAGCTACAATGCTCCAGTATCATTTGAAAGTCCTGGCAGAGAAAAAATGTGTGAAAGAATTTCCACGGGCTTCACACACAGAGCACTTATTAGACAGGACCCCAAACGACTGCTGGACTAAACATATGGAAACTTCCTTTGGGGAGAACGTTCTAAATGACAGATCCTTTAGCGATTGATGTGTAGCAGTTAATTACACCTGCTGTGAGTCTCCATACCATGTGCTCCCACTGGAAGTTGTCATACAGTATGTTCACTCACTGACACAGGAGGGCATAGCCATATAGGTATGGCTGTGTGTATGCAATACATCTGTGGTTTTCAACCTTTTTCATACCAGGGCCCACTATTTATTCAGCATTTGGGCCACGGACCACCATTTGATGACATTTTAGCCCCACAGACCCCAAAAACTAAGGATTTATTTTGCAGTTTCTACCAGGCTGGATTTGAACATACAGATCAAACCATTAATGACCATTAATCTTCTACATTCTCTAGTTGTGTAGACTTGGGCTAAACCGGATGATGAATCTTTTAACTCTTGAGTGTAAACATGAAACATGGTTTCATTTTTACGCTCTCAAAGAGTTATATCTGGCTAACCAACTTTCCATCATTTAGCCTGGGGACCACCTGGAACCCTCTCAAGGACCACTGGTTGAAAACCACTGCAATACATGAAATCTACGAACATGAAATTCACGTTTCATTATATCACAGCCATGTCAGGTCTATAGTCTACCTGGGTTTGAGTTCTCAGTCTCCTCACATACAGTACATAGAGTACACAATATCTGTTCTGTTGGGGAAGCCATGGGTGATACAACCAGTTAGTGCAATAACAGCATCCTACTTGAGACCTCCAGGGTACAAACTGTTTCATCGATCAACCTCTTCTTCATCATCTCTCTCCTCTCTGCCAGGAGACATATAGCTAAAGACCTTTTTGTTTTTAGCCAGGCAGGTGCCGGCTGCTACACTTTATTGACATTGTTTGTATATAATTTCTTCTGCACCAAGCAGAAAGAAGTTTTCTTTTATTCCTCTCTCTCACTTCCCCAATATTTTACTTCTTTTATTCCGTACAAATGTCAACTACTTTTTTTTCCCCACCACTTTTCAATGTATCTTCATATAATAGATCCTCAATAATGTACGTGATAAAATGCCACTATTTTTTCTGCTCAGTCTGTTGTTTACGTGAGGTTAGGATGGGGAAGGAGATCAGCCGGAGAATCAGAGCGGCAGGGACGGTACTTCAGTCACTGTACCGCTCTGTTGTGACGAAAAGAGAGTTGTCGAAGCTCTCTGTCTACCGATCAATCTTCATTCCTACCCTCACCTAAGGTCATGAAGTGTGGGGTCATGACCCAAAGAATAAGGTCACAAATACAAGTGGCTGAAATGAGTTTTCCTCCGGCGGGTGGTTGGCATCTCTCTCTTAGAGATAGGATGAGAATAGAAGTTCAGTCACGCGGGAGAGACTCGGAGTGGAGCCACTGCTCCTTCGCCTGGAAAGAAGCCAGCTTAGGTGGTCCGGGCATCTGGTTAGGATGCCTCTCAAGCATCGAGACCAAAGCTCAGATGGAAGGACTACATCGAGTCTCTGGCCTTGAATCGTCTCGGAATCCCCCTGGACCCGACGACAGATAAACAGTTGAAGACGGATGGATGGGTGATTCTGCTCACACAAATGTATCGAGGCTGAATGAATTTATTTAGGCTAAATGTGTCAACTGATGCGACCCTGCGTGGAAACTCCCATAATGTAATAGGCCTCTAAGCGCTCTCATCCATTCATTGTTTCAGTGAGAAGGCTGATTGAAAGGAGAGGAAACTCATGCACGGTTAGTTCCCCCTGAGAAATCAGTGTCTGTGCGCAACCGAGCCTGAATTTGTCACTGTCTGGTGAGGAAACCTCCTCAATCATGCAAGTCAAAAACTGTATAAGAAAGGGGGCCTCAGGGGCGGATCTAGGCATGGGCATGGGGCATGCCACCAAACACGATGGCATGCAAAACAACCCAAGATATTTCAAATTAAAGTGCTTGTATTTAAAAGTATTTGAAACACTACTACTGGTACTAATTAACTACAGCTGTGTCACCACTAAACCAACAGCATTTGCATTTCATCATTGAAAACAGAAAACTCTTCCGAGTCAGACCTTTAGCTTTATGCATGCTGTGTGTCTGTTGCAACTTCAACAACAACTGATGTTATTATTGATGCTTTACTTGACTAATAAAAGTGCTGTAACTGAAAATGGTTTGGGTGCGGCGATGAAGCCACAACCAAACCATGTTTGTGGAACTACAACAGACCAATGCATTAACTTCTGATCATGTTCAGAGCTCCCATACTCCAGACGGTAGGGAGCCAGGCAACACTCTGTCTTGCAAGAACTAAACACTAATGTTTGACAGATCAATGCGGAGGCCGCTATAAGATACTGCTCAGTAGAGAATTAACACATCATGAATTTTAAGACACAAGTCCCACAGTGTTGTCTTGGGTAGTGATGCCACAAGACCCAATTCTCTCTCTCCCTATCTCTCTCTCTCCCCCTCCATCTGAATGTCAATGAACTTCATTGGCAGAATGACAACAACAAACCCACCGACAGTTTGTGCAAAGTGTACTCCTTCTAATTATCTCGCTTCTCCCTCCCGGTCTCCTTGTCGCCGGAGTTGTGTGCAGCTCTCTCTGCTCTCTGGAGCAGAAAAACAAACAATCTGCACCGGATTTAGGGTTCTATACGGAGTTTCAGAAGTTTCCAAGGTGGGACTCCACCAGGAATCTGGGTTGTCGCACAACGATGTAGAACCACCACACTCAACACACTATTCACGCACGCACACACACACACACACACACACACACACACACACACACACACACACACACACACACACACACACACACACACACACACACACACACACACACACACACACACACACACACACACACACACACACACACACACACACACACCCGCTCTCTCAGCCAGAGCAGCTGTGTGTAACTCCAGCCAACCAATGCCAAGTGGCTTATCTTCATCATGTGCTGGTAACTTATGAGCGTGCACACACACACACACACACGCACACACACACACACACACACACACACACACACACACACACACACACACACACACACACACACACACACACACACACACACACACACCCCCCCCCCCCCCCCCCCCCCCACACACACACACAGATTTTCTGGCCAGCTAAATCATGCTGGCTTTGTGACTATAAGTCCTGAAAATTAGATAGCTTTCTGCTATTGCGCCCAATTGAAGGATCACATAGTGTGTTACAAATACAGGCGCAGCACACGCACACGCACACACACACGCACACACGCACGCACACACGCACGCACGCACACGCACACACACACACACACACACACACACACACACACACACACACACACAGCAAAGGGGGAAGGGGAAAGAGATTAGAGAGACACCTAAATCTCGTCCCGGGGTCTCTGCACTCCTGGGCATGTTGCTTCACTTCAGACTTGATTGCATTCATATTCCTCTGTCACCGTGCATGTCTGCACGTGTGTGTGCGGCGCACACGTGTGTGCGTCCAGGGACACACATGCAGCAGCTGCCTGATGTGTCGGATTTCGTGGCAATCCGGTGAACGGTCGGACGGAGCGATGGAGGGAGGGAGGGAGGGAGGGAGAGAGGGAGGGACGGGGCGGAGGGCCGGGGAGAACACAACAGGGGAAAAACTAATTACAGAACAGAAGGTCCTTGGGCTGAGAAGGAAGGATGCTCCCGCTCTGTCTCATTCTTCTCTCCTCCTCTGCCCGACACGTGCACGTCACACACAGTGTTGCCAACTGCCAAAATCCAAAATTGCACTAGTGGCACTTCCAAAATGCACTAGTCAGTGGCACTTCCAAAATGCACTAGAATGCGCTAGAGCAGTGGTTTTCAATCATTTTCATACCAGGTGCCCACTATTTATTCTGCATTTTAGCCACGGAGGACCACCATTTGATGTTGAGTTTAGTCTCTCTCTGACTAATTTGGGAGAGAATGTTGGTCATAATAGCAATTCTTCTACATTTTCTAAATGTGTTAATTCTTGAAAATGAGGTCATTCGAATGTTTAAACTTACTTTAACTCTTGAGAGCGTAAAAATGAAACCAAATCCATTCGGTTTCATTTTACGCTCTCAAGAGTTACACATCTATAAGGGTCCATTTGGTTACCAATGGTCCTTCCCAAGAAGGAAGGAAGACTATCATAGGAGGAAATATGGTGAAAAACAAGGGTTTTATCTCTGGCGCCTGTCAACCAATTTCGCCTCACCATTCAAGCAAAAAAGCACTAGATTTTCCGCCAGGAGTTTTTCGCTAATTTTGGCGCTATAGGGGGGTCTGGAAAAAAGCTAAATATGGCGTCAAATGCGCCAAGTTGGCAACACTGCACACATACACAAGACAGTCTATTCTCTTCCCCAGGCAAACGCAGATACGCGCGCACACACACGCACAGCCTCATCCTCTCTTTCTCCTTGTAGCCCAACAGGATACTTGATATTCTTCAGTGCCGCGCACACAACCAAAAATAGTGCGAGCGACAGGCTGGCGGTCGTGTCGACACGTTTGTGAGCATCGCAGCTCCTCTCCTCTCTCTGCCTATATTCAGCGGTGCGATGCGATGCTGCTGGCCCGCAGCCATGTGTATAAATCCTGGAATAGCTGTTGTGTATATCTGTATCTCTCTCACATACATACCACCCCCACAGGTTATCTGACACATATGCACACGCACCTGCACGCTCCTACACACACACACACACACACACACACACACACACACACACACACACACACACACACACACACACCAGGGGCGGATCTAGACATGGGCATGGGGGGGGGGGGGGGGGGGGGGGGGGCAATGCCCTCCAAAATGCCCAGTCTGCCCTACCAAACAGGATGCCATGCAAAACAAGCCAAGATATTTCAAATTAAAGTGCTTATATTTAAAATGATTTGAAGCAGTACTACTAATACTAACATCACCACTAAACCAACAGCATTTCATCATTGAAAACAGAAAACTCTCTGAGTCAGACCTTTAGCTTCATGCATGCTGCGTGTCTGTTGCAACTTCAACAACAACTGATGTTATTATTGATGCTTACTTGCCTAATTAAAGTCCTGTAACCAAAAAATGGTATGGCTGCGGCTTCATAGCTGCACCCATAACATTTTCCTTTGCCCCCCCCCCCCCCCATTGGGACATGTTACATCCGCCCCTGACACACGTACACACACACACACACACACACAGTGGAAGATGAAGGACAGCGTATAGCCCCGCGGTACGGGGGTCCGTTTGTGACCTTTTCACATCCATAACCAGAAGAGATGTGTGATTGGTCGATCATGGAGATAACAGATGGCGACACCCACACCACCCTAAAGCAGAGATATGATGGATGACGCCTCGGGTGGAGTCAAGGATTCTCCCCGGAGACCAGGAGAGAGGAGGAGGAGGAGGCAGGCTGGGCGGATGGGGATACACACATCTGACACATCCGCTTGCACCCTTCTTCTGGATGTGCATATGCACACACACACACATACTGTATGTACTGTACAGACACGCATACAAAGCATTGTGTAGCCTGACCTACGCAATACAATTAATGTGATGCTGTTGTTTTATTACTTTGTTCATGCCAGGGTTCTTCTTCTACTAGTAAACAGTAACGGCTTAAAGAGAGGGTGCCGTCATTTTTGCATCTTTTCCAATTTTGTAGATGTTTGAGAGGAGACGGTATGTAAATACACCCATAGGTGTGTTTTTTATGTGCAGTGATGTCTTCCCTTTGTATTTAGGGTTTCTTCCTGGGAGCTGAACCTTTCCAGTCAAACGTGCCAATGAAAAAAAATGAAAATATAGTGACATCACATGTTCAGCCCCTCCCCTAACTCCTCCCCCTTTATCATGCAACTAAAGCTGTGGGCGTGGCTTCAGTTCAGGTGGATCTCCACCCATCACCACCCACCAGGCAAACCAGGCATACTTAATGAACTGGTTGAGTGGAATCATAAAAATGACAGTTTAACAAACACTGTACACTTTTCTGAAAAAAAATAAATAAATCTTACTCTTCATATAACAATAATACCTGATGATCATGTTTTAGGGTAGAAAAAAAATCATGGCACTCAATCTTTAAGAAAACACTTGTTTGAGACACTAGTTGTGCTTCACTTCACATACTGTGTATATGATAGCTTTTGAACCATTAAACCTTATCCATTACAAAACAGACAGAGATATCCAATAGTGACCAACGCTCAGATTGAAACCTGGCTGTGATTAGTTGCAACCTGGCTGCAACTAGTTTATATTTGCAATATACACTTATCATAACTCTAACCAAATCCATGCCCTAAGCAACGCTTACCCTAACAAAACCTTTACCCTTACCTTAACCCTTGAAACTATTTGTCACCTAACTAGCACTTCACTAAGTTCCTTCCCAATCTGGCCTTGTCCAATAGGCACGCTAGAAGAGGAAAGCTTGTCCAGGAAAATGAGGCTGTTAAGTCTACTCCATGGTGAAGTGAGTTTGGTTGAAGGTGTACTTTTTCACCCTGGAGTATGTATGAGCCAGGGTGAAGCCTTAAGAAACCCTTGCATTGTGCATACTTGTTTTCTTTTCCCCTCCCATATATCTTGGTTTCCTATTTACTGTACTGTGCATTGCCAGAATATAATATAGTTGCTTTTGTGCATGTGTCAAGTGTGTCCTCACTCGGCTTTGCAGACTGTGTAGAGCTACTTTAGTAGAGCCAGCTAGTAAAGTAATAGCAAACAATATCTAGAAATAAAATATTTCTGCTGCTACTACTCTGCATAACATTTAGTTGAACACCCACATTTTCTTAACTGAGTGAATAACCGTGGGAATCATGTAATTAAGTTATCATTTTTTCCCCCCTATCTTAATGTGATCTTAATCCCATACCCAGATCACGACGCAAGACTTAAAGCAAAGCCGTGTGAAAAACCATTCACTGCCTCCATCACCACCTGAGGCGTGTCTAAACTGGAACAATATGAAATCGTGTCACAGTGTCGTCCACATACATGAGGATAATGCTGCGAGTCACATGTGAAATCATGTAAACACACGCAAAAAAGGATTAGAAAATCATTCCACCACAGGCATATCTAAATGGTGTGCGGTGTAATTGAATATTTACTTGTGTGCACGTGTGAGATGCAGATGTGTGTGTGTGTGTGTGTGTGTGTGTGTGTGTGTGTGTGTGTGTGTGTGTGTGTGTGTGTGTGTGTGTGTGTGTGTGTGTGTGTGTGTGTGTGTGTGTGTGTGTGTGTGTGTGTGCGTATGCATGCGCAGAACCCCCCAGACCCAGATTAATTAACATCTGTACACACACAGCCCAGGCAGAATCAGGATCACAAACCCAATTTTTCCCCCCCAAATGCGACACCTTGTTTCAGGAAGCCAGTCTGGGGGGAAATCAGTTTCTAATCTCACCTGCTTGTGTTCACGTGTGCAGTTAGCTCAAAGGCTCTGTCGAGACGTAAATCCAAGACATCTATCAGCGTTAGAGTAGAAGCGGATGGGGGACAGGGGATGTTGAAATGTGCGACCAGTTGCCTAGCTATAAGCCTGGTTGAGTTACAGTAACACTACAACTGTGGAACTATACAGCAATTTACACTACTGGGCTGAGACTACGAATGTTATTTGATTTCAACGCCAGATCCATGCGTAGTCCGAACTACTATAGTTCAGTATAAACATGCGGCCGCCATATAAACATGGGCTGTGCTGCCGACTCACCAACATGACATGTTAACCACATTGCTATTGCTATTGTCCTCCTAGCATGCCACGATGTCCCCCTCCAAGCCATAGGAATGCTTTTACCACACTCTTTTCTCACAATAATAATCATCTTTGACGGCATCGTGGGCAAAATCAAACGGATTGTGACGAACGCTAAGATATGTCAGATGCGCGCTCATCGCACATTTAATTTTTTCATCCCACTGTTTTAATCCTGTTTGCCCCGGAGGTATATTAACTGTGTTAAATGCATGGCTGTGTGTAGTACAATCACATGAGTAAAGTGTTAATTGTATAAGCAAGAATAAGTAGGCTCACTAGCTGGGGATGAAGACACGTTGGTGAGATCAAATCAGATCAGCCCGATCTACCGTCCAGGCTTGGACATATTTATGTCAGGTTATTCCAGGCTATGGGGACCGTATAGTCTACACAGTAAGCTCCTCAGTATTTATGTCCAAGGGTGAACACTCTTCCGAACAGTTAGGGGAGACCGGGGCAGGTTGTCTCACGGGTTGGTTGTCACAAATCTTATTACAGCCAAACTAGAGGGCGCTGTTTCACCATGTTGATATCAGTCATGTGACAAGACATAAGGTTCATTTGTACCATGAAATTTTTTAGAAGACACCTACCACATTGATATGAGAAGACATTGATTTTTTTTTAGGGGCAAAACGAACTTTTGATTTTGGTGTTAGTTTTGTAATAAAAGGTTGTAGAATATTAGATATTTAAAAACTATGCACATGTTAGAAAGAGGACATCAATAGCTTCATTTTGATGTGATGTGGGATTTGCTAGCTGCAGCCATGTGGCAGCTATCATTAAAAGTTTGTCAAATGATCATGTGGGGCTGGTTGTCTCATTTTTTGCGGGGCTGGTTGTCACATGTCAAATTGGTATAATAAACAAATGATAATGATTTACAACTATAAAAGTATATTAGCTATTAAAGATTTAATTTCTAGTCATTTTAAAACTTATTGTGTGTCTCTAGCTTAAAAAACAAAAAAGTTACACGTTTTTTAAATTTCACATTTTTCTTCTGAAACCCCATTGATTTCCTATAGGGACAACCAACCCTGTGCATTGTGACAAGCTACCCCGTGATGGGGCTGGTTGTCACAACGTGTCAAGGTGACTTTGATGGCTAATAACTACCTGATAGAATAACTTATGGGAAAAGGGTTACACCAATTTCAAGCCAAGACCTTAAGCTTCCTTCTAATATAGGGCTGATTATCATGTGATGTGTGGTTGATGAGCAATTCAAGTCAAAGCAAAAAGTGTGACAACGCGCCCCGGTCTCCCTTACTGGAACTATACTTGACTACCAGTCATATAGCTGGGTGCCTTCCAACCTCCTGGAAGTGCCCCTGGGAGGTCCCCAGAGCAATGCTGCTCTCCATTGCCATGTTTCAGAATCTACCTACTTGCTATCTTTTGCATTTTCTGCAACGGTAGGGTTTTTTATTTTATTCACAAGAATTCACAGCACACATGTGCTGTGCAGGGGAGGATGTAACATTTCCCAATGGGGGGGGGGCAGGAGAAAATGGTATGGCGGCGGCTTCAGCGATGAAGCCGCCCCCATACCATTTTCAGTTACAGGTCTTTTCTTAGACAATTAAGCATCAACAATAACATCAGTTGTTGTTGAAGTTGCAACAGACACGCAGCATGCATAAAGCTAAAGGTCTGACTCAGAGAGTTTTCTGTTTTCAATGATAAAATGCTGTTGGTTTAGTGGTGCCACACTTGTAGTTACATAGTAGCAGTAGTAGTGTTTCAAATCATTTTAACTGTAGGCACTTTAATTTGAAATATCTTAGGTTGTTTTGCATGCCATCGTATTTGGTTGGGCAGACTGGGCATTGCCCCCCATGCCCATGCCTAGATCTGCCCCTGGTGCTGTGGTTATGGACTGAAATTCCACAGGGCATGCCAGGTTGCCTCATAGGACGGCGTGGCATGTCTCTATGCTTCTGTGCTCTCTCTCTCTCCTGGGTCTCTACCATCCAACCCCACCCCGGCTACCCCTCCCCTGCCCTCCCCTCTCCTCCCCCATCCAACTCCATCTGCTTAATCCAGAGCCTATCACACACACACCTTGCAGTGGAGGCGCATTAGTATTCAATCTCCAACAATACGCACCCAATCTGTCCACTGTCTATTTGTGCGCTCGTGTGTGTGTCTGTGTGTGCACGCGTGCACTCCCCAGTGTATCTGTGCACGTGCAGGAAGAAGAATACATTACCATCCCAATCGAAAATATTCGCACACAATTTGTCTGCGTTAGTGTGGGAGAGTGTATGCACACGGCCCGACCACATTCTCCTTTTACATTGAGTTCATCAGCTACTGTGTGTGTGTGTGTGTGTGTGTGTGTGTGTGTGTGTGTGTGTGTGTGTGTGTGTGTGTGTGTGTGTGTGTGTGTGTGTGTGTGTGTGTGTGTGTGTGTGTGTGTGCAGGGGGATGCAGCTCCGTTCGTGTCCCAGGCATATTGTGCTGATCTGCTGCATGTCCTTCTGGGACATTAATCTGTAGCAGACACAATCAATCCTCCGGTGCTCCCTCTGTCTGTCTGTCTGTCTGTCTGTCTGTCTGTCTGTCTGTCTGTCTGTCTGTCTGTCTGTCTGTCTGTCTGTCTGTCTGTCTGTCTGTCTGTCTGTCTGTCTGTCTGTCTGTCTGTCTGTCTGCCTGTCTGTCTGCCTGTCTGTCTGTCTCTCTCCCTCAGTCTATCCTGTTCTCTCTGTCCCTGTAGTTTCCCTCTATCTCTCAGCCTCTCTTTGTCTCTGTGTTTATATAGATCTAGGTCTCTCCATATAGAGCAAATGGGTCCATGGCGGTGCCCTTGCAATCCAACTGTAATGTACTTGTCTTGTACTTTGAGGCGGGAATCGGTGACCAAATGCTGAGAATTCTGGGGGTCCTTCAACGTAAAAAAGGTTCAGGATCATTGTTGGAAACATCAGGTTTGAAAAAACTGATTTAGACTTAGATTTAGACAGTCAGTCATTCAGTTCATCATTCAATATGTTGTATGTTGGATAATCTGTCAACCAACGTCTACTATGAGCAAGTCAGTTAGTAATCTATTTTCACTATAGCCATTTAGCAATATTGGATCAATAATTTGCAATATTTGTCTCATTATCACTCTCCATCCATCCATAGAGCTATACCTACTGTGCTGTGTGTTGGTTACTTACAAGGCATTAGTGTATGGCACCAAAATCCAATCGAAGGGAACAGGACCAACACTATGAGTGGGATTGAACCCAAGACACGATGACATGTGCACACACACACACACACACACACACACACACACACACACACACACACACACACACACACACACACACACACACACACACACACACACACACAGTATACACAAATCCCAAATGTATTGTGTTCAGTTCCAAGGCGTCACGGTGACAAAATGGCTGTCGTGGCAACAAGATATGCAGCTGTGGGGCTGAACAACAGCTGTTTCAAGCTTCCACCACACATCTGGCAAAGGACCCCAACTCTCATGACACACACACACGCCTACGTTCACATTCAGGCTCGTGCACGTGCTAATGAGCGTGCACCATGTCTCAGGGGGGAGTACACTGTATGTATACGCTCGCGTGCTCCTGTGTGCGCCTGAGCATAAGGGGTTGGCAGCAATTCAAGTGTACGCGAAACGCAACGTATGTTGCACTACTATGTGGTCACGTGCGCATGACTGCACATGCACACCAATGAGCCGGACATGTAGGGGTCGAAGGTCGCGCCAGTGTCACTGGAACATATGTGCGTTTCGCCTGCAAGTCGGTCCGGTCCGTCCTGGACGACAAAACGACAAGATCTGACATGCTCAGAAATAAGCAACGGGAAGCCCTGAGCACCTCTCGCCTCCATGCCTGTCCATCTTAAAGACATAATTATGCACACACACACACACACACACACGCCAGGGGCGGATGTAACAGTCCCATTTGGGGGGGGGCAAGAGAACATGTTGGAGGGGCAAGAGAAAATGGTATGGGGGCGGCTTCATCGCCTGTGTCGCTTCGTGCCACGGGCGATGAAGCCGCACCCATGCCATTTTCGGTTACAGGCCTTTTATTTGTCAGGTATAGCATCAATAATAACATCAGTTGTTGTTGAAGTTGCAACAGACACGCAGCATGCATAAAGCTAAAGGTCTGACTCAGAGAGTTTTCTGTTTTCAGTGATGAAATGATGTTGGTTTAGTGGTGACACAACTGTAGTTACTTAGTAGCAGTAGTAGTGTTTCAAATCATTTTAATTATAAGCACCGTGTTTGGCGGGGCAGACTAGGCATGCCCATGCCTAGATCCGCCCCTGACACACGCGCATGTGCGCACCCAAAGAGAATCTGTTTATACACTCTGCTGGCCAAGTGCAGCAGACAGCCGCAGCAGTGCATTGGAGAGACAGAGAGGGTTTTTAGTATTCAAAGAAGGGCGGCGGACGGTGCAGGAGACAATTGTCTCTGTGCAAACTAGCTGTAGTCAAACAGCGGGCGTGAGGGCCAGGCAGTCGACTTAAGTGCCAGAATCAATAGTTGACAGCTGCAAGGTACACTTCAACAGTGGGTGTGTGTGTCTATGTGTGCACATGGTTCTGACAAGCACACAATATGAGCTCTATACAGACAGACAGAGAGACAGGCACCTTTATTAGCCTGGGACACATATACCACTTTCAAGTTTTCTGCTCCAGTCTGCAGCAGAAATAACTTACAGTAGGTCATGTTGCAGTCACTGCCCTTGATGCGGCATACTGTATGTTTAGCTCATAGGAATGGTTACATTTCAAAATTTTTGGGCAAAATAAAAATGTTAGTGACATTTAGAAGATTTAGGGAAGTTTCCTGATGACCTTTGTGTGTGTAATGTGTGGTTTTATATCGTTTAGATGTTAGCAGTGAGTCCAGTGTCACTAATGTCATCGACACTACTTCCTTTACTACAGACCTTTACCCTAGCCACAAGGAAGTGTAGCGCACCAAAGAACTGTGGGAATTGTAGTTCAGGAAGTAGTGTCCTTGACTCACTGCTAACATCTAAAATATCTAAAAACACACATTACACACATAAAGACATAAAGTGTTCTAAATCTTCTAAATGTCATTAACATGTATTGTTTGTGAAAACAGTGAAATGCAGTTGACTAGCAAACTCATAGTTCTACTCAAATCAGCTCTTAAATTAGGGCTTGGGAGAACCATGGCCTATATACTGATCATACAGGACAGGAAAAAAAAGAAAAAAAAAATCCACTACAGATATAGGATGTCTTTTGTCCAAAACCTTCAGATCCACCTTCTGCATCTTGAAGTCTCTCTAACACTCTGCCTCTCTCTCTCTCTCGTGTTCATTCTAGCTCAACCTGCCTGTCTCTCGCCCACTGCTCCCACGTCTCCCTCCGGCAGTGAGCCTGTCCTTCACTCTCATGTTCTTGTCTCTGAATTCCTCCCCATCATCCTCCCCTCTGTCTCCCTCTCTCTCTCTCTCACATCTCTACACATCACTCCTCTGTCCTCAAAAGGCCAAAAAAAGACATGAGGGGACAGTCAGAGAAGACGCAAAACGAACACTCAAAAAGAACTGGCAGTCATTTTGGCGTTGCCGTCTGTCCGTCTGCACTGAGACAATAAATCTGTCTCCGTCCGAGAAATGTTTCGTCCCCTGAGGGGACGAATCGTCGTTTCCCAGCAGACGTACATGCACTCTGCATGGCCCCTTCAGCAGTTAGCTGCATAAGTATAATGCTGTGACACGCGCGTGGGTGTTGCACACGCGTTATACATGCACTATTTGTCAATTACGGCTTCACGGCGGTGTGTGTCAAACAGCGCTGCGAGCAGGGGCGGATCTAGGCATGGGCATGGGGGGGGGCAATGCCCCCTATAAATGCCCAGTCTGCCCCACCAAACCCGCGAAACAACCCAAGATATTTCAAATTAAACTGCTTAAAATGATATGACACACTACTACTGCTATAGCCTCGACACCCAGGCTTTCATTTTCATTCGCGTTGCGCGAAAACGGAAAGCCTGGACTAACGCACGTTGGAAAGTGGCCTTGAGGGGGGAGTGAACCTTCCGGGGTGGGCGTCGCTCTAAATGATGTGACGTAGAACAGCAGTGGACGGGCGCGGGAGGGGCCGGAGATGACGACACGTTAGTGAGATCAAATCAGAGCGCAGCACTTCCGCCGTGTGGATCCCACGACACCCCGCCCCCCCAAGGCCAAAATCATTGAGGGCTAGACCAGGCTACTACTGCTACTAACTAACTACCGTTGCCACCACTAAACCAACAGCATTTCATCATTGAAAACAGAAAACTCTGAGTCAGACCTTTAACTTCATGCATGCTGCATGTCTGTTGCAAGTTCAACAACAACTGATGTATTATTGATGCTTTACTTGCCTAATATAAGTCCTGTAACCGAAAATGGTATGGGTGCGTCTTCATCGCCTGTGGGCGAATGATGTCGCCCCTATACCCTTTTCTCCTGCCCCCCCATTTGGGAAAGCCTACATCCGTCCCTGGCTGCGAGATGTTTTTTTTCTTCACATGATGTGATATGATGGCTGTTGAGGGGGGGGGGGGGGGTGTTGGGTTCGTACTGACAGCAGGGAGAGTCAAAGAGCATTTAGCTTGCATGGCAAATAGCTGCGTTTATACCCACTCATCATCATGTTGCGGAGTAGACCACCCACAAAACGCAGTGCTTACAGAAAATGGAAGCTTTGTGCCTGTTACCATAAGGTCGCGAGGCGGTGGAGTGATATGAGGCCGATCCGCTCGCCACGCAATCATCAACGACAGGACAATAGTCCAGCCGATTCAACGCATAATGATAGACTGCTAATGACCAATGTCAACGGGGAGCATAAATGGTGCACGCAAGAGGACAAATGGGAAAACTCAACCGCCAATTATATGTTATTAGTAAGACTGGCTTCACAACCAAGAACAAGTGGCAGACGAAAAAATACACGCACAATAATGCTTAACTTCTGTTCCGGCATATGAGTGCAGAGAATAGCTGTTCTACAAGCTGTTAAAGGGGAACTCCACCCATTTTCAACATTTTAATATGTCATTAATATACCTTAGAGATGTTTTGTGGACATGATAAAAAAGTTCCCCCACTTCTGTATTTCCTAAAAATGGAGGCCTGAAAAAAATCATTAACATGGTGAAATACATCTGATGACATCATCAAGACGTATTTCACCATGTTAATGATTTTCAGACTTTCAGGCTTTTTTCAGACTTTCAGACCCCTTTTGGGTTTTGCAAATGGGTGGAATTCCCCTTTAAGTCCACAGGATGTTTTTGTGTTGTCCCTGCAGCCTAAATGTTCACACTTGCAGTTTTACCATTACTTCTTCCTTTTGTTTCTTTCTATTCAAACAATCAATCTACTTACAACTCATGGCTTGTAGATCACCTACTTTGGAGCCAACGACGGCTACTTTTTTGGCCAACAGCAAAAGGCCTGTTTCAAGGAGGTTCCAAGGTGGTTCAATCCCTGGAGGGATTGATGAACCGAGCTGATGGCTGCTGCTCAGATGGATGATGGTTGAAATCTATACTAGTGTATACCTTCATGGTCGACAGACAAGTCTAGATGGAGCTTGGCTGTACGTTGCACTATATAGGCTAATGTTATCGAGGTACTCGCCTGTGTGTGTGTGTGTGTGTGTGTGTGTGTGTGTGTGTGTGTGTGTGTGTGTGTGTGTGTGTGTGTGTGTGTGTGTGTGTGGAGAATAGGTTTTTCCGGGACGCACGGACTGTAAGAGTCTGCTGCAGCTCGTCCCACTCTCCAACTGTCAATAAACTAGGACAGAGAGAGAGAGGGGAAGAAAGATAGAGAGACAGAGAGAGAGAGGTGCATACGTGTGTGCATCTAGCAAATTGAGCCTGCCCTGGCTCAAGTAAAGTGGGTCTGACCTACTCTAGAGTTTGTGTAGTGTGTGTGTGTGTGTGTGTGTGTGTGCCTGCATGGTCTGACAATGAGATTGGCATGACTTTAAAGCTCTGACCACAGAGCCAGGCACGTAGCTGACTATTTGTTTGCCCTACTCTTTTAGGATATTTATGTTGCCCCCCCTCCTCCCCATCAGAGTGCTGCGGTTCCTCCTACTTTGCAGAGAAAACTGTTATTTTGAGGGTCGGCTTGGCACATTTTGTTGCCCCCCTTTGCGCGTTGAACTACTCACATCGTCATACTGCGCTTATATGAAGTGGCGGCACTGCGCAAAGCCAACCTCCATCCCCCTCCGTTCTTCCACTCTCTCCTCGCCAAATGCCCTTCTCTACATCTCTTCTCTTCTCTATTCTAACCCGTACGCATAGGAGGCCTTGCTGGTTCATTTGGTTTTCATGTTTTGGTTTCATGTTTACACTCTCAAGAGTTAAAATATTAATAATATAAATATAAGGCCCGCAGGCCGGATCTGGCCCGTGGGCCTTATGTTTGACACCAGTGATGTAGAAGAGTAATGGTCATTTTTGATCCGTACGTTTGCCTGTGTTGTTTCCAAAATCCAGCCTGGCATTGTGGACAAACGCAAAAGAGATCTTTAGTTTTGGGGTATGTGGGGCTAAAATGTCCTCAAATGGTGGTCCGTGGCATGTCATACAGTAGGTATATGTATGGGGCCTCATATTTAGTCTTGCACACATACCTAAAGCCACCTCTGCGGCCTTGTGTCATTCTAAAAAATACCTTACAGAATTTGTTAAATCACAAGTGCTACCCTGATTCTAACAGGCTAAAAACTGACATAAGTTGATGCAAGTCGTCCAGGGCTCTGCTCTGCATGCACTTCATCAATCGCTTCTTTTTCCATCAGTCGGCGCCAAATCTTTTTTTTTTCCGAGAATAGACGATCTTGAGCTCGAACATCGGCTATTTTGGGGGGAGCAAACGAACGCTCTGCCCCAGAATAGGGTAGTGCTGCTTGCTAGGCTGGTTTATGCGGTCAGACGGAGGGTGAGGGTTTTTTGGGGAGGATCTGCGAGGCGTTGATGTGACAGAGCTGTGACCGGCGGCGGCCAGGCGTGCAGTCCCAGCGGGCGGGCAAGGTTTGTAGAATGGCTTAACTCACTCACACACACACCTCTCATCCTGTCCTGTTAAAACAATGGGAGTGGGTCCATTTGGAGGGCACACATGCAGCGGGATGTCCTGTGTCTGTCAGCCTGCTAACACACCGGACACAGCCAGATATGTGCACACGCTAATGTGTTCACACACACACGCACACACACACGCACACACTTACTCATTTTATCCAGGAGTTATGTTAATGCGTCATACACAGTGAAATATATACGCCGACATGCTCTGTGTGTGGTATAGGTCAATTGTTGTGCCATTAGCATTGCCATTAGGCAAATGCAAAGCACATGCACACACACCCACACACTCACTCCTCATTTACATGGATCTGGCCTAGGAGTTAAAGGGGAATTCTACCCATTTTCAACATTTTACCATGTCATTAATATAGCTTAGAGATGTTGTGTGGACATGATAAAAAAAAGTCCCCCCCATTCTGGGTTTCCTAGAAATGGAGGTTCTGAGAAGGTACAAATGGAACCAAATGGACCGGTTCCATTTGGTTCCATTTGTACAGTTTGGTTCCATTTGTACATTCTCAGAAAAAAATCTTGAAAATGGGTGGATTCTTTAAGTTGACACTTAACACATTTAGTATCCCCTAGCGGTCAAATATATTTTACGGCTATGCAACCACGGATAGGACTCAATGCTGTTTACATCTGGGTATTCCCCCCAGTCAGAGAGAGAGAGAGAGAGAGAGAGAGAGAGAGAGCTTTTGTGATCATGTGCTAGTGATCATCCCTACCGGTAGTAGAGGCTGCTTTTCATAAAAGAATGGATTATTGAAAACGGCATGGAAGGCTTTTGATCTGAATGCGTTCCAGTGACATGAAGGAGGACATTGTGGCGCGCTAGCCGCTAGGAGGACAATAGCAATGTGACAACAACCTGGGCGTTGTATTGGTGAGTCGGCAGTGTTCGGTGGAAATATACTGTTATATATACTGTAACAGTCAGTGATGGGCAAGTTACTTGGAAAATGTAGTAACCTACACTACTTGTTACTCTCAAAAAAATGCAGCTAAGCTACACAACAAGCTATCGCCAGAGATTTGTAGCAAGCAACACTACAAGCTACATGACAAAAGTAGCTTGATGTAGCTTGCTACATAATCACTACATAATATAAATATATTTCTTAACTTAATGTACAACTTTCTAAATACTAATCATAATAATTTAACAATATGGGTAAAAATCATAATGATAATAATTTAGCGGAGGGTTTGAACATAGGATGGTGGCATGTTTAAGTTTTGGGATGTATATTAGAGGTTTTCTACCCATTAAAAATGGTGGAATTTGAAAATGTGTGTGGGAAAATGTAGTAAGCTACAATCCTTGTTACTCGAAACAAGTAGTGTAGCTTCACTGCAAGCTACTCGAAACAAGTAGTGTAGCTTCACTACAAGCTATTCCCAGAGCAAATGTAGTAACCTACACTACAAGTTACGGGAAAATGTAGCTAAGCTATGTAGCTTAGCTACTTGTAACAAGCTACTGCCCATCACTGGTAACAGTATATATATATATACTGTAACTCATAGACCCAACTATACCCAGGCTTGGTAGGGTGTGCTAGCCTAGCTAGTCATGCAAATAGTACTATATTGTATTCGCTTTGTTTTTTCACAGTAAACAAATAATGTACAATTTAATTTGCTATTGTCCATAACTTTAAGAAATAGCAAAAGTAACTAGTCAACAAAGCTCACAACTTATCGACGATGCACTTTTATATCTGAGATTTTCACATACTATTCATAACATTTTGCCTTGATTGGGCAAAATAGAGACAATCCGGGTTGATGGAAGTTGTGAACAGAACATGGGAATGTAGCACTAATGACTAATGATGGAAATATGTAATTTTCTGTTGATTTCATCTAGCTGTTTTTATTCGTCCTAAATGGGAATGATTATGCTGAATGATTGCACTTATAACTCAAACAATCGCAATCAGCTCAATTGTGAAATAATTGGGCCACAGTTTGACGTTAAGCATTAATCTGTTGCTTTCAGTTTTTTAATAATGCCCTTGTGTCTATTTCTCCGAATGTACAAAACTTTTACCAAAGATTTTCCAAATTATTTCCAGGTCTACAAGAGAACAGATCTATAAACCTAGCACATAGCATGGTGTTCTGCATACCGTACATTAGTCCCCATGCACTCACAGCTCATGCAGCGCACCACTGCATATAATGTGAGAGAGCGAGTACATTTCCTGACAATGGTATTGTCATGCCCACTGCTGGTGGACTCGGTACTCTCTTATGTGGCAACCCCTAACCCTTACCATAACGCTCTTCAGGGCCAGATCTAGGCATGGGCATGGGCAATGCCCCCTCTAAATGCCCAGACTGCCCCACCAAACATGACGGCATGCAAAACAACTCAAAATTCAAAGATATTTCACATGACATTTAAACTGATTTGACACACTACGCTACTAACTGCAGTTGTCGCACCACTAAGCCAATACCATTTCATCATGCTTTGTGCCTGTTGCAACTTCAACAACTGATGTTGTTATTGATGCTTACTTGCCAAATAAAGGTCCTGTAACTGAAAATGGTATGGGTGCGACTTCATCGCCTGTGGCGCGAAGCGCCACGGACCATGAAGCTGCCCCCCCGCGTACCATTTTCGCTTCCCCCACCTAATTGGGAAATGTTACACCTGGGCCTGCATCACGCCATACAGCAGATATAAGAAATACAACACAAAATAGATTTCTTTGCAGAAATCGGCAACCAGTGCTAAAGAGCTAGTAACGTTAGTGAGAGAAATTAAAGCAGAAAACAAAATAGATGTATTTACCTGTTGATGACGGAGGGCAGCAGCAGGACAATGACAACAACATGGAAGAGAGGAGAAGAAAGGAAATCCGGTTAGTTTTTTTTGTGATCCAACTGGAAGTTTCATCCAGAAATGTAATTTCATTTCAACCTTTGAAAAGTGGAACTCCTCATTCCAAGAAGAGATTTCTTTCAGATTGTTAATACATTATGACACAATTCTTGACATGGATTATTTCATCAATAAATCACAAACAAATATTGTCATGCATTGCACATACTGTACACTGGAATGAGGACCATCTAAACATAGACACCGACACTGACACCCATATCAATTTCGCCTGCCCCTCCAATTGGGAAATGTTACATCCGGGCCTGACCACCAAACCAAATCCTAACACTAACTAAACGCACATAACAGCGTTACAGTTTTGATTAATTCCAAAACTTTTTTTTTCCAGGGCTGTTTTTTTTTATTTCAAAACATCTGGCACTCACAGGTATAGCGGAAGTACACATGCATGCATGCAAGCACACACACACCCTAAAGACACATTAAATATTCCAGATCCTCTCACCATTCCATTTGTACAATGGAGCGCAGACGGACGGCCATGCTAAATGACGTGCAGTGACTTTGAGGCAGATAAACTGGGAGCGCACGCACGCACACGCACACGCACACGCACACGCACACGCACACGCACACGCACACGCACACACACACACACACACACACACACACACACACACACACACACACACACACACACACACACACACACACACACACACACACACACACACACAGGCAGGCAGCGGCCCATCCATCCATTTCCCTGGCAGCCCTGCGCTGCAGATCTGCACGGATACAGCTTGATTCATGTCTGACCAATGAGTGCAGGGCCAACACCCTCGCAGCATGCCAACTGACTGATGGAGCCGCAGCAGCCTAGAGCGCTTGACTCCAGGCTCATCCTGTGCAAGTGGTGGGCAGTAACACCAGGGGTTCTCATAAAGGCCCTGGGACCCCCCACGGGTCCTTAGGGATCGTTCCAGGGGGGCCCCAGAAAACTATAGTTAATATATCTTTTAAAACAGAGGAGTGTCCTAAAGGTAGATTGTGATCCCACCAGTAGATCACACACAGGCTGTGCAGGTAGATCACATGACAGACTAAAATACCGGTTATATGACTCAACAGTAGTAGGATGTGCAAGAAAACCAATTCTCTCCCCCTATTTTTAGTATAACACTAACAGCAGTTAACACCATCACCGTTGGATTGGATTTTTAAACTATTCTCAGCAATAATAATCACATTTTTGATGTGTAGATGAGCCATTTATTTTGAAAGTAGCTCTCACGTCAGAAAAGTGTGGGCAGCCCTGACCTATAGACTGATAATTTGACACGCATAAACTGTTGCAACAAATTAATACATACAACTAGTATCACCGACAACCTATAGCCCACACATAAAGGCACATTTACCAATTTATCTACAGTACTGTATATCATGGAACTTGTCACACAGCCCCATTCACACCACATACTATTTTCTTGAAGCGTTTACATCAATGCTGTACTTTATCACTGTCCTGTTTTACGGCTAAAATTTAAATTTAAACACAGAGCCCCTCGGCATCAACACATCCGTACAATAGCACTGATAAAAAAAAAGAAAAGAAATGTTGCAATATACAGCATTGATTTTTTTTCCCCTCACACGGTCTGGGCCACTACAGGACGTTTATGGATTCTTCCAAGGCTTTGGCCAAAACCCTGCAATAGCTATTGATTAGTCATTTATCATATGGATCCATGATTTCAGAATTTCAACGTGGTGCGCTTTGTTTGCAGCAAACAGGACAAATATATCATAATAGCTATTACTGTTTATAGGACCACCTCTTTGGAAGGTGGGGAGGCTTTGATCAATTATGTGTAATTCTTCAACGTAATATTGGTGGGAGGACGGCAGAGAGACGGTGGAGGGACCACCCTGTAATAGGAAGATCATGGAAGATCACAGATTTAACGCCATGTTTTATGTCACAACTGTTTTATGACACAACTGTGTCCCTACTTTGGGGGATCATGTCCACAGTGGTGTACGGTCTAGACATGGGCATGGGGTGGCAATGCTCCCCTAAATGCCCAGTCTGACCCACCAAACATCATGTCATGCAAAGCAACCCAAGATATTTCAAATTAAAGTGCTTATACAGTATTTAAAATGATTTGAAACACTATTACTGCTACTAACTAACCACCATTGTGCCAACAACAGCCAGCACTAAACCAACAGCATTTCATCATTGAAAACAGAAAACTCTCTGAGTCAGACCTTTAGCTTTATGCATGCTGCTTGTCTGTTGCAACTTCATCAACTGATGTTATTATTGATGCTTACATGCCCCCCCACTAGGTGATAACATAAGCACAGCTCAGCCTGGCCAGCTATTGAGTCCCGTTGTGCCAGCCTTTCATTTCCGGGTTATCATGGGGGGTAAGGGCTGTTGTTACGAGAGGTTGTTAGCGAGATGTAAAGAGGTGTTTTGTAACCAGTTTACAAAATTGGTTTTGTAATGTGCAATCTATTGTTCTCTCTGCCTTGCTCTCTCTCTCTCTCTCTCTCAAATCCAGGAGGAACCAATTTCTCCTTCCTTCCTGCCTGCCTGATCCCACCCTCCGTGGATTTCCCCACAATCTCGCACGCTTTAAATTCCCAACTCATTATCACCTGTCTGTTTCTTCCTGTCTCTTTCAATCCTGTGAGAGAGAAAAGAGAGTTGTGGAACTAAAACAAAAATGTATGTTATGTTTGCAGACAAATGTTTTGTCTGCAAACATACATTGTGGCATAAAAAAATCCCTGATGTGCTTGTGGAGATGAGTTGTGTGGTGTGAGTGTGGAGAGAATGCTTCTTTACCTTACCGGTAAGAGACAAATCCTCTGAGCCTGATTGTACTTCACACACACATTTTAAGCATTAGAAACAAGGAAGCTGCACCTACTAATATTTACAAGCTTCTGCAAGGCCAAAGTCGCGTATTCACTGATTTCTGAATTTTCTGAATATTCAGTGCTTTCACTTAAAGGGGAATTCCACCCATTTTCAAAATTTTCCTGAGAGGATACAAATGTGAACCAAATGGACCCTAGCGGGTCCATTTGGTTCCATTTGTACGCTCTCAGGAAAAAGGGTCTGAAGCATGGTGAAATACATCTTCATGATGTCATCAGATGTATTTCACCATGTTAATGATTTTTTCAGACCTCCATTTTTAGGAAATACAGAATTGGGGGAACCATGTCCACACAACATCTCTAAGGTATATTAATGACATATTAAAATGTTGAAAATGGGTGGAGTTCCCCTTTAATTCATTTGATAATCCTGAATTGTGTGTGTGCTGACCTATAGGGCTCCCCCGTGAGCCCTATAGGGGTCAATAAACCACAGCTTTGGTTTAGGCTTGGGTGGCAAAGCCTTCATCCAATCAGGATTTTCTCTCCAATTACGATCAAGTGGGCCTTGGTGTACATGCTGTTGGCCTGTTGTACTTCGCCCTCCCACTGTAGATTGTGTGCATGAGCACATCTTGTTACTGTTGCAGACGGGGGGAGCAGGGAGTTCCAGATCACCCAACTCACTGATGCTCCTTTTATATGGACATGGCAACACCGCTCTCTCATAACGTGAACACGCACGCACACATGCACGCGCACACACAATTCTCCTCCTGTTTTTTTTTTAAATAATTTCTCTCTGTCTCTGTGTACATTTCTCTGCTCTAGCTCATTAATAGCTAATTTGGACCTTTGCCATTACTCACTCTCTCTCTCTCTCCTCTCTCTCTCTCTCAACACCCACTGTTGCCTCTCTCTCGTTAGAGGTATACCCCAAACGCCTTATACCCACAAGTCATTCTGTCCTTAACAATCTCGTACTAATAAGGGAACTGTGCACACACACACACATGCACGCCGAGACACACACACACACACACACACACACTATAGTGAATCTCTACCTTCCGCCACATCTCTCTCAAACCCTCATGGTCCCGTTACCTCCCCTCATCTCTCTCTCTCTCTCTCACCGTCAGTTTGTGTCGTTCGCTAAATTAATGAACTCTCCTCCCTTACAGAATCTACTCTCCTGTTTCTTCACTCCCCATTCTGTCTCTCACATGGCCCTAATGATTCATCTCTCTCTCTCTCTCTCTCTCTCTCTCTCTCTCTCTCTCTCTCTCTCTCTCTCTCTCTCTCTCTCTCTCTCTTTCTCTCCTGTCTCATCTAGCTCTCTCGCTCTCTCTCTCTACTCAATCAAGAACACCTGTGTGTCATTATCACAGTTGTAACCGAAATGCAGGAGTCTGAAAACAGTTTGGAAATCAGCCAACCGTGATCACAATCTCATGACCGCCTATATCGTACTGTGAGAGCGTAGTGTGTAGTGTGTGTGTGTGTGTGATGCATGCATGCATGCATGTATGTGTGTGTGTGTTGTCACACAGCGCGTGGACACACTGTGTAGACACTCAAAGCAGCAAAAACACATCAGCGCGAATATGTCTACACAGGACATGCTGTGTGACATTGCAGCTAAGACAACTTGTCATTGTGTGTGTGTGTGTGTGTTTGTGTGTGTGTGTGTGTGTGTGTGTGTGTGTGTGTGTGCGCGTGCGTGCGTGCGTGCGTGCGTGCATGCATAGGGGGTGAAACAACTATCCTAACCTGGGGAGTGGGGATGCTGATGAGTTTGCTAATTAGACACAACTGAATATCTTGTCCTTGTGCCCCTGCTGAAACACACACACACACACACACACACACACACACACACACACACACACACACACACACACACACACACACACACACACACACACACACACACACACACACACACACACACCAGAGGTGTACACTTTCATCTTCGCAACTTGCACAACAACCATGCATATACACACGGGAACCAAACGTCAACACTCTCGCAGTAAGTGCACGCAATTTCCACAAGAAAATGTGCAATCCCACTGATCCACACACACACAACAGCCTAGTAGATGCCCCGTAGGCCAGCTGTAGACAATCAGTCCTGTGGTGTGCACTTAATGTGACACCAGCAGCACTGATTGCCTACAGCTGCCCTACAGGGCATCGCGCCGGAGGGGTTTTGGGCCATAGCCAGGGTTCGTACCATCCAGCAGCGGTTTTGACATCTCGGTATTGATTGCCTAACACCTGGGCCTACGGGGGCAAGGCTCCAGAGGGTTTGTTCTGTTGGTAAAGAGATGCATTCTCTCTTTCTCTCTCTCCATCTCACGGATAAACTCCCCGTGCTCCCTGAGCACACACCCACACACCTGGTAAAGGGTATCTAATGAGGCGTGCTACAGTCGTCGGGTCTAATGGAACAGTCACGCTGCGTAATTCTTCCTTCGCTGTCAGAAGGGCGAGCAGAGACGCTCTAGCTGAGAGCAGACAAGGCGACGCCGTCGCTGCTGAAACGTCCCGTTTGCATGTATGGCACACACCTGGTGCACCGTGGAGGCTCTAGAGAGGAGCCACAACGAGAGGTTGCACTGGTTAGAGAAACCTCGACAAGAACCTCTGATGGAGCCAGATTACAGAGCTGCGTACGCAGGCTAGTTTTTAGCTTGGAAAGAGCAATAACCAGACCTCAGCAGGCATGGCGAGTATAAACCTCCTTCCCTCATTAACTTCCGCCACGGCGCGCTTGAGCAAAACAGGTCAAGCGTCTCGGCCGGTGGACCACCGACAGAAGAAAGCATTCCTCTTCATTAGGCCCCAGATGTGAACAAACCATCAGTGACACAGTCACTGAGGTTCTAAAATGTAAAAATGACAAATGCTCCTTATGCTTTCAGCAGCATGTACCATGCCGAATTCATCTTCATCATCCCTAGTTGTGCAGCTAATGTGAAAACACAAGAAGAAATAAAGGACAAACAAAAGGCACTCTACCTGCCTTTTGCAGGTAGAGTGGAGCTCAATAGACCACCAGAATGCAAATTGTGCCTTTCAGACTCATCTGACAGGTATATACGCCATCTCTTTGAAAGTACGACACATCTTGAATGCTTGAAAAAACGTAATTCCTGGAGAGAAAACCAATTCAAGGTGAATCCTGGATTCAAGAATGTAATCCTGGTCGCTACACCCCCTTTAACAATTAGACAATCAAAAAATGGTTTATAAAAATTGTGTGATAAAAATTAAGAAAATAAATAAAGTGCTGTATATATAGGCTACAGTATATCGCAGACACAGAACACGTCATGTCGAGGAGTGTGCAAATAGCACTCTTCTTGAGTGCTCTAATCTAATTTAATTTGAAAGGATTTCAGGGTATTTCATTGCAAACAAAAAAACAACAACAAAAACGTTAAAAGCCACCTTAACGTCACATCTGTCAGACGCGAAAGCTCCAGGAGTAAAATGGCCGTTTTCAAAGGGACAGATGTGTTGTTAAGACGGTTTGATGATGTTTGGCAGAACATAATAATTAGAATGAAGTGCCCAGCAGATACACTTTGAGAGTAAATTCAATAGCCCTCTGCGGTAGCACGCAGCCTCTGCTGTCAGTGGCAGCCGTTTCCTACCGCAGTTAAATCCAACTGAGCGGAGGCTTTTATTAATTCCCAAACGTTACAAGCTTCCACAACCATTTTGAAACTGCTCCCTAAAAATTGATTAGGCAGTTTTTTTACTCTCGGCAATGATTAGTCATCCCAAGTGTTGCCGTTTTACAACTAAAAAGCCTTTCGGATGGCCGACTTCAATATTACTGAATAATGAGTAGTGCTTCTACAACTCTGCGATCGTTCTCTAAGAGCAGGGTTCAGTTGGCAGATGTCTCATTTACAAAGTATGTTACCCAGTAAAGCTGCTGGGGGAAAAATATCAGGAACAGCCAGAAATTTTAATGATGTACTGTACTGCGGTCTACTGTAATAGATATGATATTAAAAAAAAGAAGAAAAAAAAAACACTACAACTAGGGTCTGAATATTGATCGCTTTACTCAAAAACATGGTAAATGAGGCAGTAGAATATGCAGTAAGTTTATACGACGATGACCTGAGATAAAGTTTCACTTCTTCTATAGCTTTGAAGTTCCACCATCGACACAATAGCAAAGGTAAGATAAAAACCAAGTTAAAACCAATATGTGCCTGTAAAAAGAATATGGAGGCAATGGTAAGACATCTTATTGTGCGCGCCCACACCCAGACACTAGATCAAATACATGAATATATTATTCTCTTATACTGCAATGCACTGCATATTGAGAACTCATTCTTATTAAGGCAATTGTCATTCCACTACACCTTCAAAGATGGAACAAACTGGGGTTGAAGTAACTACCTGAAAAGTGCACGAAAAGGTCAGCGGCATGTGAAGTTCTAACAAGAGGCCGATCACACGAAAACAGGACAACCGTGATCACCTTACAAACCGTACGCCTGAACGGATGTTTGACTAGGGAATTAATTTGGCCTGTGATTGCCTTCATTGGTAGGTCATGTTAGACTAATAAATACTGCAAGTTGTAACGTGATGAGAATTTAACTGAAGAAAAAGTGAATGTTGAGGGCGGGCTGCTCATTAGTCCAATGCAGTACAATTACCCCAACGTCTCAATAACAGGGCAGAAGGGTCAGACGTAGTTACTGCAAATCTTAACACCTACCGGTATCAACTTCTGAAATCGCGCCACTCAATATTTCAATGAAAATGTAAATGAATGTAATGAAATCAAGATAAAACAACATCTTTTACACAACGCTGATTATTGTGGTTCCCTGCCTGATCCCTCACAGCTCCAGGCCGGGGCCCGTTGGCCCGAAAAAACATGGAAGACACCTGGCCTCGTCTGCCGGGGGGACCTTTCCATGGCACGCATGGCGCCTTCTCTCCTCATCCCTCTCCATCTGCATGCATTCATGTCCCACTAATGCATGTCACTAACTTGACAGGGGGGCTTGGTAGTTTCTGTGCTTTGTCATCTCGCAGGCTATAGCTCCCCTCTCTGCGGATCGAAGGTCTTCACGGAGTATGGCTGCAGACTGTTCCTACAGCTGTTGTTATTGTCGTCGCTGTGCTGTGCATTGCTGTGCGTTCTCCCTCTTCCCTCTTTTCTCTCTCTTTCTCTCTCCCTCTCTCTCTCTCTCTCTGAGTCTCCCCTCCAACCAACCAGTCGAGGCAGATGGCCGGGGAGTTTTTCCTTGCCACGATCACCAAGCGCCTGCCTGCTCGCGGGGCATGTGGGGTCGTTCACTGCCTGCTCTACGTAAAGTGTGTTGTTGTGGTTAACTTGTGTTATGATTTAGCCCTAGGATTAGAATTGATTGAATTAACACTAACAGCTCCCAACGTCGATCCTCGACAGAAGTTGGCAGGCACTAATCGTTCTTTCAGTATCACATTACGGTTTCAATCAAAACATGTTATATGAATATATTCATGCTTGCTTTTACAGTATCTCGAGGTATACAGTCCGCAGTCGTCAGCAATTGCGTGCGAGTCTGAAAATGGCAACCATTGCAAAGCTCGGCAAACAACGGTGAAATGTGGCGCAATTGTTAATATTTGATTATGTCGCTAAATAACTCGGAAATGGATCAGTGAGTACAAGGAGGAAAAATAGTACAGTTCTACAGGCAGCTTCAGTCCCAAGGGCTCTTTGGATGCTGGTGAGAAATCACGGTGAGTGAACACATCTTGCTTGGTGTGTGTGTGTGGGTGTGTGTGTGTGTGTGTGTGTGTGTGTGTGTGTGTGTGTGTGTGTGTGTGTGTGTGTGTGTGTGTGTGTGTGTGTCAGGGTCCATAGTGACGGTTGGTGTGAAGCACAGTGTCAGGCCAGATGACACATTAGTGCATGTTTTTGCTTCAGAGGGCTCTGTGAACACAGAACACACAGAGGAAGTGTCATTGACACACACACACACACACACACACACACACACACACACACACACACACACACACACACACACACACACACACACACACACACACACACACACAGCTCGGCTCACACATCTCGCCCCGCAGGGCCAAGTGAGGTCCGTCCAGGGGCCATAGCCAGGTCAAAGCCAACAGCCACGATGACTGCCAACTAGCTGAGATACAGACCACATTTAGAAAACAAACGTCCGGCTGGTTCTATTAAAAAAGCCTTCTAAAGTAGTTCAAAACACTTTCCAAAATGTTGCACATGGACGAGTCTGCGCGTACGCATAGATGCACACATTTAACTTTCGTTCAATTGTAACTTTGAACCAAGTTTTGTTGGCAGCAGGGTAATGAAAAACATTTCTATGAATAATGCTTTAAGGCTACAAGTCGCAGTGATGACTAAGCCTGTTTAGCCCTAGAGCTTGAAATCAGGCTAATGATGTAGAACTAGTCCAGTGTATGTGTGTGTGTGTGTGAGGTGCTTGAAGAGCTGATCTGACAGCTGGTACAATAGATTGACAGCTTCAGAGTGTAGCAGTGAGTCAGCTAAAGTTCTGGCCGCAGGGACACGGAACAGATCGGCTTTGAAGTGAAGTGAGGTTTTTTCGGTGGAAAATGTCCGCCAAGAGAAAGACTCTTGGACTCTAATGGTGGCTGTCAACATTTAGGTGACGCTCCTAGAATGAGAGAACAGGTTCTTTGCTCTGTGTCTGTCTCAAGAATACTTTGAATGTTGATAAGCATTATAGCATGTCATTGCAAGAAGTGAACCCCTTGGTGTTTGGGTCCGACTACTCAACTCTATGCTATGATAGTATAGTACCTATACTCTGATATGAAATTGATTTAACACAGTACTAGGAAACAAATATGTCACAGAGGAATTTCAATTTCCTCATGAACCACAGGGCCTCGAGCTTTGTTAAGTGATTAGCTTTTTAAGTACGTCTGAAAGTCAAACATTCATAATCCATGGACCGCAGGTACGTACAAATCCATCATTATTAGCAAGTTTTTACGATTGTCTAGAGGGAGAGAGAATGGAAGAGGTCAATGGTGTGGAACTAAGCTTAAAAACCCCGCCACCAGTGCCTTTGCAAACATTTTGGCAAACAACAACAAGTGAAGCGAACAATGCCGCACACCAGGAACAAACTGATTGCAGCCTCAATTAAATAAACATTGTTTGTGCCCTTTATGCCGTCTGCTGCACACCTGGATCTCGTTCTGGCCAAGGATGGGTGTCTGGCCGAGATAATCATACAGCTTATGTTTTTCCACGCACAAAACAAATTTTGAATTGGGGCCATGTGGTCAGCAAAAACGTCCATTTTAATCCGATCCTCTGTAAAATGATTCTCCGAGGACCAAAAGAAAAACAAAAGTACTACTAATGAAATGCCCACACGAAGGGGTGACGCAGCCAAAACCAGGGCACACTGGCTAATATAACAGCCCCAAGGATCACCCTGAGCTAACACATAATGTTTAAAATTTTAATTCAAATTCACGTGTACTTATGGCGGCCCGCAAATAAACATAAGCCTTCAAGTCTTAAAAATTCATGACATGGTTGTTTATTCTCCCCCCGCCCCACCCTCCTCTCCATCTCTTTTCCTGCATCTGTATTCATCTCCTGCAACTGCTCCCCGTGAAGCAGTTCCTCATGAACCCGTTTGTTAAAAGGGCTTCATAAATAAATTTCAATAGACTTGACTTTTATTTTAAAAAGCCGCCGGCTCGCTGACTCTGCATTTGCACCAACCGGCGACGGAACACACCAGAAAAGGGCCTCCGGAAAACGCTCTCACATTTCAGACTTCTTTTCCTCGATAATGAGTTGGTCGCTCGGTGCGACCTGTGGGAGCGACTCGTAGTGGCGCAGAGGATTCTTCTTCCTCGTTATTTTCCTCGATAGAAGAAAGGTGCTGTTTGGTGTGAGCCCTGACATGGCAGAGTGCAAAGTAAGAATGTTTCCTCTAGCACTCCAATGACTCCCACCTAAACTTTGTGCTTATGACACCGTGACTACTATACCACCATGGATGACCAGGTCTTCTTCTCTACTGCTCAACCCCAGCCACCTGAGAGCACCGCAGACCACAACCTACAATTTTTCTTCTCTTCTCTTGTCCATGGCCTGAGCTTATAGGGTCAGTAAATGCTTTGAAACGTGCATTATACAGTAAATGCTTTGAAACGTGCATTATACAGTATATAAAACATCCTTATTAATTAAAGGCAACTGAAACTACTTAAGGTGAACAAGAGTTCCAGTCTTTTGATCCTGGTCACATAGCAACAGGCAGCAGTGCAAACATATAGTAGAATAAGTCATTCAAGTCACTGCACTTTAAAGAATCTGACGGAATAAAAGGCAAAGGACTGATTCAATGAGTCAAAGAAATTAGACCAAGTCCAAGGCTTTGGTGAAACATTTCCGAACAGGAGCCGATGTGCTTGAAATCAAACGATTCCTAGACAGGGTTTATCATTCACTGTCAACAGCAAAGCAATTGTGGAGCGAGGTTAAAGGATAGAACATCACTTCAATAGGCTAAAATATCATGCATGCCATTTAACCCCCGACAAGCACTTGGAATTGTAGGCATTTAGTTTGATTTTGTTCCAAAGAAAATGTGAATACAGGCTTGTCGCAATAATACACTTACAGTATAAGTGTCAGCTGCAGGGTATCCCCTGTAGACACTAATACTCTAAGCTGGTTTGTTTCCTGTTGAGTGAGAAAACAATGTTGCACATTCAGCTAATCATCTAGGTCAGTATACTAGTTCCCAAACTAAATCACTGCTGTAAAGGAAGGTACCATTTCCAGAGACTGGTTAAGATACAGAGAGAGTAGAAAAGTATACTCGTTAAACAAATTGCTTAAAAGTCCCACTGAAGGCACTGTTGTGTAGAAGTGTGGAAATAGTGCATTTTTCTTACTGGCATTTATGGCTTACTCCGTTGTTGCTATGAGATCACAAGCCTGGACTTCCAAGGTCCTCTATAGCCTTGACAACAGATGTATAGTTACCATTTCCCACTATAAGGCTGGACAATGAGCCTTGTTGTTGCTATTAATCCGTTTAACCTGCTCTTAACTCGTTCTGCAGGACCAGTGCATGCCACCACAAGTCAGACAATGGCCGTGTGCTCCGCCAAACGTGAATGGAAGATCGAGATAAGGTTTCCATTCATTTCAGGTGGCTCAAGGTCTATACGGGGTCCGTTTCTTTGACAACGCCCACGCGCATTGCTCTCACATTTCAGTTTCTGTCCACCGCCTTTGGTTTCTGTCCACTGCGTTCAATTAACTGTACTCTTTTCCCCCTCTTTTCGTTCTAAGCCGCATCTCCATTTAACTAACTCACTGTCACCCCCACTGTCTCTGTTCTTTCCATTTAACTAACTTGCGTTGGCCAACTCTCTCCCCCTCTGTGTGTCTCTCTCTCTGTCTCTCTCTCTCTATGTCGCTCTCTCTCTCTCCGTCTCTCTGTCTCTCTCTCTCCATGTCTCTCTCTCTCTCCGTCTCTCTGTCTCTCTCCCTCTCGGCCCCCCTGGGTCCTCCTGCTATGGTCCGGTACCCATGGGGGGTCACGCAAATGTCACAGCTCTCAGAGTCCTTTGTGCTGCGCAGACAGACAGTGATGCTCCTCAACCAGTCTCTCCTCAGTGCAACCTGAAGCTATACTGCAGCAGAATGGGGAGTCACACATGCATGCAGGGTTTTTTTTTTTCCCCAGACGGTATAATAGCGTCAAATTGGAAACGCGTGAAGCAGCAAATCTCTGCCCACGGTAACGTGGCAGCGGCACACCAACCTACCGCTGAGTGGACCGTCATTACCTCACAGCCAGTGGTGGGAGGAAGGATTCACTTTTTTCTATTTTTACTCAAGCAAAAGTATCAATACTGCAATGTGGAAATGCACTGTTACAATTAAAAGTCAGGAATTCAAAACTGAACTTGAGTAAGCTACCGTAGGTGAGGTAGGCTTACTTTTGGTCATTTAACCCACATTGGGCGGTTAAAAATATCAGATCTACAAGCTCATAGCGTGCCACGGAGTGGCGCGCTATGAGCTTGTAGATGTGATATTTTTGAAAATGGTGAAAATGTGGCACACATCTCTGAATATTATTTCAGTTCTAATGTATAATATTATTGAAAATAGCAGATCCGACAAGTAACTAATGTAGTGGAGTAGAAGTGAAATGCATATACTAAGTACAAATATCTCAACATTGCAATTCAGTAAATGTATTTCACCTTCCTCCGTCCCACACTCTCTCCACAGAGACACCAATTAGGCATCATCCCATGAACAGCACATTGGCAGGTGGCAGCCGTTCCACATCTGCACGTGGTTCCCAAAGTGGGGTACGAGGACCCCCCGAGAGTATCCAAGGGAGTTCCAGTGGGTCCCTATAGGCCAGGGGTGGCCAACCCGCGGCTCGCGAGCCGCATGCGGCTCTTCAGCTGGTTACATGTGGCTCTTAAGGGGCTTCCACATGAAACCATCAAAAACCTTTTTTTATACCAGGGCCCACCAATTATTCAGAATTTGAGCCATGGACTACCATTTGATAGCATTTTAGCTCCACAGACCCCAAAGCTATTAAGATTTCGTTTACTTTTGTCAACAATTCCAGGCTGGATTTCAGAGAAAACAAAACAGTCAAACATACAGATCAAAATGACCATTAATCTTCTACATTCTCGAGTTGTGTAATTCACATGATGAATATTTTAACTCTTGAGAGTGTAAACATGAAACCAAATGGACCCGCAAGGGTCCATTTGGTTTCATTTTTACGCTCTCAAAGAGTTACATCTGGCTAACCAACTTTCCATCATTTAGCCTGGGGACCACCTGGAATCCTCTTTGATGTGGCTCTTTGCAGTAACACAATGAAAAACGTGGCTCTTAGTCTGTGACCGGTTGGCCACCGCTTGCTATAGGCAAATGATCGTTCGGAACAAAATGGGTCGTTTTGGCTCTGTAAGTGAGACTCACATTTTCAGTGATTTTACAATACAAATGCATGTTAATGCCATTAAACGGGGGTCTGTCCATATCGAAATGAGGGTCCTTTATTTTAAACTGGTTGAGAATCACTGCTAAAGCCGTAGGCCTACACATATTTTCTTATGGAGGTCCCTGGCATAACTTTTCAAATGGGGGTCTGTGGGCTAATTTGTGAAACTCACTGATCCATCTACACACCACTAACTCCTTTAGCAGTGTAGCGGATGATGCCCCACATAGCTTTTGATCAGTCTTAGGGACGGTGAAACAGCAACAACGGACACAGTGAACATGCTACAAGATTAGAAACTGCAGCACGGTAGAATCCTGAGTGTCCATTTAACTTGAGAGTACACAATAGGGTAGCCAACACCAGGGATTTTGCCATACGGCAAATCCTATCATGGCAACACATGCAAGTTGGACAACAAGAGCTTATATTTACAAAGGCGCCTGCCTAGAAGATCCCTCTCTCTCCGCCCGCTCTCTCCTACATCTTCCCCCATCCCTCTCTATCTAATTCTCGCCAGTACCTTTTTCCAACTCTCCCCTACCTCTGTCCCTTGTTCCTTATACGTTTCCCCTCATTTGTCCCGCTTCCCTTCTCTTCGCATGTGAATAAACAAGCGCAAAGTACACCGTGCATGTGGAGGAGAGAAGAGAGGAATCTAGGCCACTCTAACCTGGATGGGAAGGAAGAAGAGGGGGATGTAGACGGAGAAGAGGAGGAGGAGGGCGAGGAGCTTAGAAACATGACTGATAAAAAAAGAGGGGTGGGTGAGAGAAAACAAGCCAAACGGACAGACACCAACGAGAGCAAGCAGCCAAGTCGAGGACAAGGACAGAGACAGAGCACACATCAGGGTACAGAGGAGGACAGAAGCAATGAGAGAGGACAGAACATGTGTGAAATGAGGGGAGAGAAAGAAGGTGAAGAGAGAAAGGTGAGTGGGTTTAAAGCAGTAGTTCACCCGAAAAGAAAACAACTTATTCTCTTATCAGTTACATGCCCGCGAAGCCATGAATTGATGTAGATTTCAGGTCGACGGTCAGTATAAGACTCTCCTCAAAGTGTCGGCTTTAGGAATGCGACATCCACAAATTCAAGGCTTTGTGGGATGTGAGATTAACAGAACATAACGTAATGTTTGCGGGTGAACTATATTATAGACACGAACATTCCCTGTTCCGTCTGGGTTTCATTCCTCAATGCTTTGGCTTTGACCGAACGCTGGGATGGGGGGGAGGCAATCGAACTAAATGCATGGGGGCAATAGAACTGAAATGAACAGAGCAGATCCAAGAGAGCAGAGGAGACAGAGATACAGAGAGAAAGGAGAGGAAGGATAGAAGCATAGACGATGCATAGGGAAAGATGGAGGGGCAAGGGGAGAAAGGAAACAAGCTGGATGAGGGCCAGCGGGAGAAGGATGAACTGAACTACTTAATGAACAGGCCGACGGCGATGTAAGTAAGGGATGGACGTGAAAGAGGGTACGGGCACCAGGTAGATAGATCGTAAAAGGGAGAGAAATTAACCGCAGGACGGGCGACAATAAAGAACAAGGCAGAGAGGAAAAAAGAGAGCGATGGAAATGAATTAAAAAAAAAACGATGCAGGGTCTGAGATAAGATGGAAGAGCGCCGCAGCGATTGAGAGAGAGACAGCAGCAGAAGAGGACAAGATGGAGAGGAGTCAGGGAGCACACGAGGATATAAAGAAAGACTAGAGGGAGGGAGGGAGGAGGTGGAGAAAACACAGAGCCGCTAGATGAAAGCACAGCGCAGGGAGATGGACGGAAAAGCAAGCGATGAGACACACACACAGGAGAGAGAGAGAGAGAGAGAGAGAGACCTGCATTAATAATCCAAAGAGCCTTAAGTACTCCTATTGAGGAGGAAAATCGCTCCTGTGGGGCCTCAAGCAGAGTCACAATCCTTACCCTCAGGCTCTCTCTCTCTCTCTCTTTCTTCCTCCCTCTCTCTCTCTCTCTCTGAAGCCATAATTTTATTTTATTACTTGCAAGTACTGTTTGCGGTCGCTCAGCAGGTCGGTCGGTCACTGGTGCGCCTTTTAAAAACTTCAATTGGCTGGTTTAGTGCAGTAGTTTTCAACCTTTTTAACACCACTATTTACTCCGAATTTGGGCCACGAAGCATCATTTGAGAGTGTAAAAGCAAGAAAAACATCTCTCGCCTTCAGATGGTACAAAACTCCGCTGCTCGCCTCCTCACCAACACCAGGAAACGTGAGCACATTACTCCTATTTTAGCAAACCTCCACTGGCTCCCCATTACTTTTAGGATTGATTTTAAGATTTTATTAATTACTTTTAAAGCTCAAAATCGTTTAGCTCCCACTTATATCGCTGACATGCTACAGCCTTATAACCCCACACGATCACTCAGATCTTCGGATAGGGCCCTCCTCGTCCCCCCCAAAACTCGCCGGGTCACTCGGGGTGACCGAGCTTTTGCAGCTCGAGCACCCCAGCTCTGGAACGCTTTGCCCCTAGCCCTTAGATTAGCGGAGTCAGTGTCATCGTTTAAATCTGGCTTAAAAACTTATTTGTATTCTAAGTGTTTCTGTTAACCTTATCCCTTATTTTCCTGTATTCTTGGTTTACGATATGTGTGTTGTCCTGTTGTACATGAATGTTTTGTGTTGTTTTGTCCTTCCTATTGTATGTTCTATGTAGTGTTATTATATGCCTGCAATCTGTAAAGCACTTTGTGACTTATTGTCTAGAAAGGTGCTATATAAATAAATTTCATTTCATTTCATAAAAATGAAACCAAATGGACCCGCAAGGGTCGTAAAGAGTTACGTCTGGTTAACCAACTGTCCATCATTTAGCCTGAGGACCACCTGGAATCCTAAGAGGGAAATCACTGGTTTAGTGAATGATGTACCGATTAAGAGAATTATCTCCCGTAGGTGTTGGGGGAACTTGCCCTCTGCTCACTCAGAAGTAGGCCATGCATGGCCTCTGCAATGCGCAAGTTTGACCACTCGTCGGCGCACATGCAGGTGTTTTTTACGATCGTACAATCTCGGGATGAACTACCGTCGGTTCACTAGCCCTGAGGGTTGCTTGTTCCGCTGGTATGGTCCTGAATTGGCAAGATGGTGTTTTTTTAATAAAGAGCTTTTAAAATTCTAAATTCACTTTCATTCCCACATGCCGTCTCTCTCTCTCTCTCTCTCTCTCTCTCTCTCTCTCTCTCTGCTCTCTCCAGGCGGTGTGAATTTAGACGTGTGTTTAATCCGGCGTCAAAGCTTTAGTCATGCCGCTCGCCAGCATCTCTCATTAGAATCCCTCAATCCCTCCATCCTGCCATCACTTCTCTTTTCTGTTACTCTCTCTCTCTCTCTTTCCTCCTTTTAGCACTTTTCTCCTCGTTTCTCTCTCCCCCTTCGCTGACGCCTCATCTGGTTCCCTCCATCATCCTTCAGTTCAGACCTTCACACCCCCTCCCTCCTCTCTCTCCCTCCCTCTCTCTCTCTCTCTCTCTCTCTCCCTCTCTCTCTCTCTCTCTCTCTCTCTCTCTCTCCCCATCTTTCCGTGTCTCTTGTTCTTATTCTATGCCAGGCTCTCTCAGCTGCAACAGCTACTTATTGCCTCAAGCCTTTTAAGCCTCCATCTGAAGGAGAGGAGATGGAGGAAATGGAGGAGAGAGGAGGGGGTACGGGGGGCAAACAGATACTGAATGAAAAAAAGTGTGAGGGAGAGAGAGAGAGACAGACAGATAGACAGAGAGTGGTAGGGCTGAGGATGAAGCAAATGTGGGATGAAAGATTAGAGAGAAAGTAAAACAGGAACGAGAGGAGTGGGAGAGAGAGAGAGAGACAGAAAGAGAGAGGGGAGGGGGGGTATGGAAAGCAGGAAAAAGAAAAGAAAAGGGTGGAAGGAAACGCAAGAGGAAAGCACTTTGAGTGAGCCAAAACAGACATAACTGAAAATTAAAACTCGAAAACACAAATGGAGAGAGAGAGAGAGAGAGAGAGAGCATATAGTCAAGTGGCTGTATATGAAGATAAATGTATGCTCTGTCAAACGGCAAAAGCCATGGCACGCCTTTCCATCCAAAATATGTTCTGTACTGGCCAGTTGTGGAGTGTGTCTTGAGTGTACAGGGTGGTCAGATCAACATATGGAATGTCAGAACCGGTCAGCTCCATACATGGACATCTAAGGGTGGCAGCGGGGGCAGTGTCTTAGGAGTATAGGGTTTGATAGTTTTTGTCGACTTCCGGGTGAGGCTGCATTAATAACTTTGTGGAGGGCCTGTCTAGAGTTTGAATGGACAGGTGGGCCAATCAGTCAAAAAGTAGAGAGACATCAAAGAGGAAGAACCGGCTGGTGGGGAACGATCGACATAATGAAATGTCAGAACATCCAGTATATGGAGAAATTATGTTACAAGGTGTAACCAGATGCTTGGTTTTCAGAGAAATGCAGGTTTTCAGAGACTTGATTACAGGCAGGTTTTCAGAGACTTGATTACAGGAAAAACAGAGATGATGGGGTGAAGAACGGCTATTTTTGTTGCCACAGTATTATGCAATGTTGCCCTCTGGAGTGACTGTGAGAATATAGTCCATCATCAAAGTAGCCCACCCCTGCTTTTCCTACATGATCTAGGATGCATCCCTCTAGCAGTAAAGCTCCATGGTTTGAAAGGCTTGAGGAAACATGATGATCACACACCCTGCTGTGCTCATGGCAGTATATTCATCTCAGCTGTGCATGTTTCTTTTAAAGTAGTTTAGCACCCTGAGGTTTGGCACCCACTCCGTCCCTCAACCCCCCCCCCCCCCCCCCCCCCACACACACACACACACACACACACACGCGCACGCCTGTATTATTTCATGTACCATTGAAAATTTGCAAGTCTGTAAGGTAAGACAAGAGGTATAGGAGAAAAAAGGAAAGGAAAAAGCTAACAGAAAAACAACAGCCTTTGAAGCATATTAAACATTAATAAAATGATAAAAAAAAAAAAAAAAAACATGTATAGCTCTCAAGGGGCACCTACAGATGGCTGCAATTCGAAACTGGCCTCTGTAAAACAAAATTGTATATAAAATCCCTCCACCCACCCCCCTCTCCTCTTTGTACATTTCTTTTTTCCCTTTTTACCTCCACTATGATTTTAACTCCATGATTTGCGGCTTCTGACTTCACTGAAGTAGTTTTTTTGTATGTATTTGAATGCCTTAATGAAATGAACAAGTTGGCCACTATTGTAAACAAGTGTATGCTTAACTAGTGTGTCCAATCAGCTCTGTCAGATTTGATGTAGTTGTACTTGAATTGTACTGTAATTCTCCAAGCTGTTATCAGTTTTGTTGCAGTGTGTACTTGACTTGTACTGTTAACTCTCATCTCTGTCAATAAAAATTTCATTCATTCATTCATTCATTCATTCATTCATTCATTCATTCATTCATTCATTCATTCATTCATTCAGCTGAAAGACCAAAGAGTTAAATAATGCTGGCCTGAGGCCTATAAACAAGGTTCGCCAGTCACACGCTAACTTTAACCAAAGAGCCCACATGAGTATACGGTGAGTGACTGAGCAGGTTGTTGCTATTCAGCATTGGGTTTGAATCGAGCCACTATAGCAACCCTGGTGCTGTTAAAATGGAGAGACCCTGTAATGTTATTGCTGTGCTTTACCCCATTAACCTTAACCCAAGAATGTTCTTTCCACAACAGGTCGTTTTGAGAAACTAATCTGATTGGTTGAAACGGGGCACATGCAGTTACTTAAAACCACCACGCAGTTAACACCTAATCATTCAAAACAAAGATTTCAGCTTGTGTTTTTCTCTCAGAGTGCAGCAGACTTGGTGGACTAGGCTAGGGTAGCTAGTTCTTAGGACATTTGTGGTCGTGGTGACTACATCAATGACTACATCAATGACATTTCAATGACTACACTATTGAAAAAAATACCATTTTCCAGTGATTCTCTTAGTTTTAAGCGTATGCTGTTGTAGAATTCTACCATTACTATTCGAGGGTGTGCGTTAATGTTATTTCATGCACTTCTGCGGCACCTTCGGGTCGTACAGCACCGCAGGCATGCATGAAATCATGTTACAGCACACCCTCTCGTTTAATATTACTTAAACATGCATCCAGAACTGAGTGTTACAACGTTCATTTTCTACTTTAACTATTCAAAGATAGCAGAACTTCACGCTCAACTCCAGACCAACAAACGCTGCACTCATGCTGTCACTGGAGCCACATACACGCATTGTGCACATCAGGAGCTCTGTCTGTCTTTAGTGATCTGCATGCACGGCATGATGGCGTGATTTGTCTCCCTCAACCCCCCACCCCTATCTCTACTGTCTCTCTTCCTGTCTGCGGCTTCTCGAATAAAAAACGCTGGCGCGCGTTGCTTCCAAACCACAGCTACCCCCCACTGCTGCAGTGCACAGCCAGACAGGCAGCCCCCAATGGGGAGAGAGAGAGAGAGAGAGAGAGAGAGAGAGAGAGAGAGAGAGAGAGAGAGAGAGAGAGAGAGAGAGAGAGAGAGAGAGAGAGAGAGAGAAACGGACAAGTGGGGGTTGATGATGACAAGATGGAGATTTAATTGGAGAAAAGTATGGGAATGAAGAAAAATCATCCCTGGAGGGCTTCCTGGGGTTCCATGTGTACACTCATAAGAGTTAAGGCATGTATAAGGTTCCATTTGCACACTCTCAGAGTTTGATATTCAAGGTTCCATTTGGTTCCATTTGCACGCTCACACAGTAAAGGGCTCCAGGGACCACCAGTGGTCCTTGAGATGGTTCCAGGTGGTCCCCAGCTAAATGGTGGAAAGTTAACCAGATGTAACTCTTTGAGAGCGTAAAAATGTTTACGCTCTCAAGAGTTAAAATATTCATCACCTGAATTAGCCCAAGTCTACACTAGAGAATGTAGACGATTAATGGTCCTTTTGATCTGTATGTTTGACTGTTTTGTCCCAAGTTTGGAATTGTGGACAAAAGCAAAATATTTTACATCAATTTACAATGTCAGACAGTCCATGGCATACGATCTTGCAATGTAAAGTAAGAGTTCTGGGTATCAGAATCGCATCAGGAAGGAGATATAAATGATTATGCTCTATGCACACACTTAAAGGTCTCTATATCTGTCATCTCTCACTGAGCTGCCTGTGTCTTCTAATGGGTTCACTCCATTTCACACACTGACGCTTGACATGCCCTAGCTGCTTCTGGTGTGGGAAACAGTATGCAAAACGAGTCATTTGTCCTCTTATACCGGTAAAAGTCAAATTCTAAGTATTCATTTAAAGGGGAATTTATTTATTTATTTGTAAAAGATAAATCTTTTTTCCTCTTTTGTGGGAGAAATTCACAGAACACTGCAGGTATTTTAAATACATGGTCTAACTCCACACCTCAGAACAGAACAACGGGGATTTGTTCAAAGAGATCGCCTTCAACCAAATGGACTGATGAGGGTTCAGTTTCAGTTCAGATCTCAGTTATTTATACACAATGCAACAATCAGCCAAAAGGACCTCTCTGCATGCACCCACAGGTGTGTAATTATACGCAAACAACATGCTGAGCAAAGAGCTACATGAATTCCGGTTTTTATTATGATCATTATTATTAATGTCATTATTAATCATGAATACAGACGAGACAGAGATCAAAACACCACGGCCAGCACACAGATTTACAAAACAATGGGGTGAAAAAATGTCCTCCTGGACTGTATAAAGGTTGATAGATTGGGATGGGGCCAGTCAGTCTGTTAAAGGCCTCAAAATTCAGCCCTGACCTTCATCTGTATAACCAATGAGTGGATGCTGTGATACAGCATTGATGGAATAATGATCGAGACTCCTTGTTCTTATTAGGAGGAAAAGAAAATGCTTCTCAGTTTAAGCTCACAAGCGTCTCTTGGGACACCCATGTTTATTTCTCATTTTAAGTTCACCTAAAGATCACCTATGCCTCTTTATGGCTCCTAAGATGAATACTAGGATCCATAAATGAGGCAAAGCTGAAGTCTGTCCGTTGGCTGCGCCAGATGTATTTGAGATATACATGAGGCAAAGCTGAAGTCTCTCCATTGGCTGTTACAGCTAAAGAGGCATAGGTGATCTTTAGGTAATCTTATAGTAAAATGAGAAATAAACGTGGGTGTCTGAAGAGACGCTTCTGAGCTTAAACTGAGAAGCATTTTCCCCTGGGAGGGCTCTGGCAGCTACTGTATTTGGTTTATTTGGTTATATTTGTACAGAATATGAATTACAAATGGATACACCCACACATACCCACACCGACACACCCAACACACGCACGCGTGTGCACTGTAAGCTGTCTAATGAACCCGAAACCATCAAAACATATAGCAATCAATGAACACACGGCCATGCAGGCACTGTCAAAAGTTCAATTATCCTCCTATATACAGTAGCATATACCATAATTTCTTTCCTTGTGAGGCAGACAGAATCAAACCTATCCTTGCCTACCAACTCACCAGGTGTTGCAATAATGAGCATCCCTCCTCCATCATCAGAAGCCATGCTGCAGTCCTTATGAATCACAGACCATTAGCCAGACCACTGTCCTGTGGTTGATGGGTTGGGACCCCTGCAGATATCATGCTGCATTCATCTTAATATAGCAAATATAGTCCACTACTAACTAGTGTTACTTTGTCTGTATGCACGGCAGCAGACAAATGCACATCTACTCAAACATGACATCTTGCACATGCAGAAACCCTGTATAACAGTGGTTTTCAACCAGTGGTCATTGAGAGGATTCCAGGTGGTCCCCAGCTAAATTATTTAACCAGATGTAAGTCTTGAGTGGAAACATGAAACCAAACATGGACCGTTGCGGCTCCATTTGATTTCATGTGTACACTTTCAAGAGTTAAAATATTCATCATCTCTGTAGCAGTGTTGTGCAGTAACTAATTTTAGATTACATATTACTGTAATATTATTACTTTTGCTCCAAAAAGTAAAGTAACGAGATTACTCTGCAAAAATGGGTAATAAGTAATGCATTACTTTGCAAGTAACGCCAAGTTACTTGTTTAAAATGAACTTGTTGTTGCATGCAAAAATAGAACATATTTACAAGCTATTGACACAACAGATGTGCACTAGATAGTAGATCCAGTCCACATGCTGCACCCTGCGCAGTTATGTACACTACAAATCGCTTGCTGCTTTATTTTGTATTTTATTTTTAAGACCTCAATTGTCTTTGAAAACAATTGTGAAAAAGTTTAAAAAGTCAAAGAGACAAATTTCGAAATCTGGTTTTGTTAGTTGCAGGTCTGTTTTGTGATTCAAGGTTAAAATGTTCCCATTGCTTCTCTCTGCTCCTTTTATTTATTTTTTTATCTAAGAAAGACATTTACAATGTCGGATTTTGTTGGCTTTGTTTTCAGGTGCAGTTTGTGGTATTGGAGACTATTATTATTCCAATAAATTGGATTCAGTTCTAAAAAGAGCTCACTAAACAGATTATGTTGTACATCTCTATTTTTTCAAAGGTGGGAGTTGAGAACTTGGGAAAGTAATAACGTAATATGTAATATATTACTCTTTGATTCCAGTAATAAGTAAAGTAATGATATTACTTTGTCTAAGGGGTAACGAGTAAAGTAAAGAAGTTACTTTCCTAAGTTATATTGACCAACACACTGATCATCATCTGTTCTACACAATGAGAGAATGGGCATTCTATGTTTGCAAAATCTAGTCTGGATTTGTCAACAAAAAGAAATCTTTAGTCTTGGGTCTTTGGGGCGAAAATGTCATCAAATGGTGGTCCGGGGATCAAATGCTGAATAAACAGTGGGCCCTGGGACCAAAAAGCTTGAAAACCACTGCTATATAACAACCTGTTAATGTGACAGTATACTTGATTCCGATTCTGAACATGACTCCCACCGCTTCGCCCACACACGCCCGCCCCGACCTCTCTATGACCTGTGGGTCTTGACCTGCAGTGCTGACCCCCATTTGCGCTCCATCACCACTCAGCTGCCGCCGCCTCCCCTCCTTTATCACATCTCTGGAGATGGACAGACAGACCACAGAGCATGCAGACCCTCCCCGACGTCCAATAAATCCACTCCAAACGGGCAATGGAGTGCTACTTCAAAGCTTATGGACACACACCCCTCCCCTCACAACCAAATCCTTCAGTCGAATGCAGTCAGAGAGAGCCAGAAATGTCGGAGACCACTTATCTTTGATGCACTGCGTGTTTTAAATACATGATCACTGTCAGGGTATGAAAATATCAAACTATTAATATTTATAAACCTTAATATACTGCTATCGATATTGTGACAATATTGTCGATAATTAACCATTATAACCATTCTATATCGGTGTTTTTCAACCTTTTTGATCCCAGGGCCCACTATTAATTCAGCATTTGAGCCACGGACCACCATTTGATGACATTTTAGCCCCACACACCCCAAAACTACTTTTGTCCACAATTCCAGGCTGGATTTCGGAAACAAAACAGTCAAACATACAGATCAAAATGACAATTACTCCTCTACATTCTCTAGTTGTGTAGACTTGGGCTAATTAAGATGATGAATACTTTAACTCTTGAGAGTGTAAACATGAATTTTTACACTTTCAAAGAGTTCCATCTGGTTAAACAACTTTCCATCATCAGCTGGGGACCACCTGGAACCCTCTCAAGGACGACTGGTGGTCCCCGGACCACTGATTGAAAACCCATTTTCTACATAATAGTATGAATTGAAAATTTCTGCTCCTTCTTGACATGTTTTTACCGTTTGAGGGTTGTGAGCTCGTAGGTCGACTATTCTTGCCATTTTCGAAAAATTTGGATAATTCTAAAGTATGAAATACAGCTTAAGCTTATGGCAAATATCAGTCAGGAAAACCCCCCAGATAATACCTTACTTACGGTCGTCCTATAATACAATATTGATCGTTTCCCCAGTGCTTAATGCCTCCAGAGAGCCTCTCCTATGAGTCTTTGATGAACATGCATGCTGTCAGAGGAGAGGTGCATGTGCCTGCATGAGGTGGATCATGAAACGGGGTGAGGGAAATGTCACGCGTGGGGGGAAAAAGGGAGTCTATATCGGGATCCCCGGGAAAAATCTCTCAAGAATAAAGGAAGTGGCATGAGCGTCGGCGTGTCACGGTGGCTTCTTGAGACGTGTGGAAGAAAAGACGGTGTCTCTGATGTGTCTTTGATGTATAGAGGCTGTCCTCCGTGCCGCTGTCGTCCCTCATATGGCCTCAGATAGACTAGTGTGCATTATGCAGCCATTATCTGCCATTCATTAACTCTCAATTGAACAGGCCCCGCTGTCCTGAAGACTGGGGATTGATCGTACAACAGCCCCGGCTCAGGCACGGCACTTTTCACGAGCTAATAGGTAGACAAACGTCGGTTAAATGAGGGAGTTAATAATTCACAAATTGCCAGCCAACGTTCCTAGGAACGTCCGGAACAATATGCCGATTAAGACGGGGTTTTTAAATGAACGGCAGGAGTGCTGTGGCTATATGTTAACATGATTACTGTTCGGGATTCGTTTATGAGACAGGTTCATGAGTCCTGCTTAAAGCAACACACGCACACGCACACACACACACACACACACACACACACACACACACACACACACACACACACACACACACACACACACACAGACTAACAGACACTCGTGCACGCACATCCATGCCACTCACACACGCACCCGCACATGCACACACACACACACACACACACACACACACACACTTGAATGCATTTCGAAATGGCAACAAAACTGAAGCAATCATCTTTCCTGGACAGAAGGTATACGTGTTAGTATAATTAAACAGTCAGTACCGTTCGCGTTAGTTAATAATAAACACTGCATGGAATGTCAAACTTTCAGTGAATCCCTGATTCCCACAGACAGCACAGGTTGTTCAGGAGCGAAGGCGACACACAGCCAGACACAACCTTCCACCGTGATCCTAATTATCTACACATCTGAAATGTCACGTTAAAGGCTAATTTATACTTCCTCGCCGTGACCCTTTTGGCACGTTCCGCTCGATGGAAATGACGTACTGCATGGTTTGGCACAGTCCCCGGGGGGAGAGGAAAAATATATAGACTTATAGCGTTATAATGAGATGACGGCTGTCGCCTCGCCGTCAGCTGCACGCAGCAGGAACGGACCTTTAATTCATTGGGTTTTAATTGAATATAGCATGACCTTTAACAGTTTTTTTTCCCAGTACACACACACTCACATAGACACATACACACGCAAAATGAACACAGTGTAATACATCACTAGGATTAACTAATTAACTTTTTTGATGGCACAGTCCTGTAGGCTATCTGGAGTGACGCGCTTTTTACCAATTACACCTGGCGGAGGACTCTCCTATTTTATGTCATTACATCAGGAATTCTTAATGTCAAAAATTGAAAAATTGCAGATGAACAAAGCTCACGCCGCGCTGTAATTAGGAATGATTTATAGCGTTTTCTACTCCTTGTTTAATTTAGAGTAGCCAGTTAATTGTTTTCTACCCCGTCTTTCTCCCCAATGTATAGTTATAATGCTAATTAATGTCTCCCCACACACATTCCTGTGCTGTGTCTATGACCTGCCTGTGAGGAGCCCCCACCGGGTGGATGTAGATCCTTCATCCCACTACTCCTGCACCCAACATTCCTTGCTAACAGGTGCCATCCAAGCCTCTATAGGAATTTGTACAACGACAATCTTCCCTAGTGTGGGATCCAGCCCGATTTGCTCCGTTCCACGCATCTGAAAAGTCACTTCACAAATTTAGTGTTGGGTAGATGCTGCTTCGATCAGAATTTCATAACGCCACGCCACCTGTGAACGTATCCATGTTGTTGCCGGTATACATCACCAGCCAGCACAACTCTGCGCATGTTGACAAAAATAGTAAAACGTTAGCGATTCAGTACACCAAGGATTTTCAACAGGTGGTCCGGGTCCACCAGTGGTCCTTGAGAGGGTTCTCGGTCGTCCCGAGCGGTTAACCAGATGAAAGATAGGTTAGCGAGATATAACTCTTGAGAGCGTGAAAATCAAACCAAATGGGTCCATTTGGTTTCATTTTTACACTCTCAAGAGTTAAATTGTTCATCTAAATTAGCACCACTTAATTAAGAAGTCTACACAATTAAGAATTCTAAGTTAAGAAGTCTACACAATCCAGCTTTGAAGTTGGAATTGTGGACAAAAGCAACATAAATCTTTAGTTTTGGGTCTGTGGGGTAAAAATGTTGTCAATTGGTGCTCCATGGCTCAAATTCTGAATAAATAGTGGGCCCTGGTATGAAAAAAGTTGAACACCACTGCAGTCGACCACAGATTCAGAAGTACAAAAACAAATGACGGCTGTGTGTGGACCACGACTTTAATGAATTAAGTGGACGTTGCAGGACAACAGTAGCTGTTCAGTGTGCAATGACACAACGTCAAACAAGTGTGTTCCCTCACCTAGTACCACAGACCAATCAGAAGCCTCGAAAGCATTTCAACCTTCATATGCCCCGTATTCATTGGTGTTCGTATGAAAGCCTGACAAAGTCGGTTGCACTTTTTGACAAAGTACCGGACAAAGCCTCAGTAATTGCTGTGCTAGAACAAAAAACCCGTCATCATCAGTCGGGGCTACGCTCCGCTGTTCAGTACACTCACGGTAAACCGCTGTACTGCGTTATATGCGCTCAACCACAACGGGGCGGGCAAAATTAATGAACAACCAACCGTGCTACCGATTCGAATAAAGAGGTGAATTGAAAGAGGGCTATGTCGTCAATTACAATGACTAGGCAAGGTGAATGGATGCCTATGCCATCAATTTCAAAGGCACACACGACAAATGTGCATGAGTCACTACTTCGTGACATTCACAGGTGCACCGAGAACAGAGGCATGATGGCATAATACTGCATGCTGTAAATTCCAAAACGGGCAGGGCAAAAACGAAAGCATGAAACGCGGTTAGACATATCCCGGCGGCTCGCCGAGCCGGGTAAATGATTAAGTGAGTCATCAGTTTCAATGGGCTGTACAGACGCGAGGGATATTACCCTTTCACACCGCACAGAGTAAATGCATGCATGAGTTGTACTGTCAGAATGGATGCAGTGGGCACACTATCAAACACAGCAGGGAGACGACGGCATGACCGGGAAAAGTATAGTAATAGTATAGGAACAGCAAGAAATAATTATGCAACTTGTATAGTATTCAATTCCAATGGGAGGCGGAAAACAAAGTCATGTGCTTTATCATCTCCAGAGGGGAGGTGGAAACATGCCCACTACAAGCTGTCTAGAATAGCCCAAATATCAGCCATTGTTCTTTCACCCCCTTGGAGCCCCAATTGTTTCCCAGTACTTGCTATCTTGATGTACCACTTAGTTCCTCCAGCATTGAGGGAGAGGGTTATGACTCATAATCATGTTTGTTCGCCATTGTGGCAGTAGCTGCCGGGAAAAAGAATCCTGCCTAATCCGCCAGCAAGATTCTATTCAGTGTTTATAATTAGCGAAGCCGGTTTGGAAAAGGTCAAGAAATACGACAAGCTATTTTTTTCTCTCCCCCCGCACAAAATGAACCGCAGGGCGATTAAGAACGAAGCCCTAAGCTCTTCTGTAGCACGAGGTGAAATTTCCCTCCGAACTGAAAAGAGGAAGAGAGAGAGAGAGAGAGCAGAAGAAAGCCAGTCAGAGGAACGGAGGCAGCGGCAGCCCAAGGGGGATGAGTGCAGCATATAGAGACAGACAGAGCGAGTTGGCGTGAAGGAGACCCAGAGAAAAATGAATAAAATGAGAGAAAGAGTCTCCTCCTCATGGGAAGCATGGCCATTAGCCTCAGCCTCCCTCCCAGCGCTGCATGGCCAAGCTCCCGGATCGGCACTTTTCATTCAGGGTAACTTAAATAACACATCTCTTCCTTTCTGTCTTCCGAGGGGGTTGGAAGGACGGACGGAGCGACCGGCCGACCGACACACCACCAACCTCGCCTCTCATGCCAAAGAGGATGGATTGTACTTATTTTCTAAATCTAATGAGTGCATTGTGGATTAAACTCGCCGACCGCACTCATGTTCCCCCAGAGAATTAACCCTATTGATTTCGCTGACCCGCGTGCCCTTTTTGCTCCGGCTCTAGCACCACCCTTGGGCCAAAATGTCGACTCCACGAAAAGAATATTTTAAAGCGAAGCGAAGCGGGCCGGGGATCGCCGCCGAGGCGCTTATTATTCTGCTTCCAGAAACAGAGCCTCCAGCCAAAAAATGTCAAGCAATGCACACTAAGGTGGCTGACGCCTGATCTTATTGGAAGTGAAGCAATGGAGTGCTGTATGTTGTTGTTTTTTTTCTCAGTCCATGTGAATGGAGGTTTCGCGTCACTGACATCACAAGGTCTCCGAATTAAATGTTGAGCCCAATATATGCAGATAGAGGTGTGTGCATGCGTGCGTGTGCGTTCGTGAAAATGTGTGTGCTTACTCCCACACGCAAAGAGAGAGAGGTGGCTGGAGGGGAGAGAGCAAAGATAAAACGAGACCAAGAGGAGTGCATACATGCATACTCACGGGTACAATTATGAACTGAACTGGCCCACTGGTAATTAAGAACAAGCAATGAATGAGCAACCCTAATAACTTGCGTGTGCGTGTGTGTGTGTGTGTGTGTGAGTGCGTGCGTGTGTTGCACTGCAAATTGGATGGCGGAGGATCTCCACACTTACACCATGCCCCCTCTCTTCTTCTGCGACTAATATTTCTGTTTTACTCATCCCTTAATCCCCTCTCATCCCCTGCTCGGCTCTCAGCGCTCACACCTTTTCATATTATTTGACCACCTTGCCATCTCTGTCTCCCTGTCTCTCTCTCTCTCTCTCTCTTCCTCTCTCTCCAGCCGTTCCCGTCATCTCCATCTTCCCCTCCCTCCCTCCCTCCGTCTGCCTCCTTCCTTTGTTCTGCTCCTTTATCTCCCTCCCTCCTCGCCCCTCCATCCCCTCATTGACGAATGGCTTTGATGAATGGCTTTCAGCAGGTGTGTGCGGCGTGCGTGTGTCCGCAGTGCGTGTCTGTCTATTGTGTCTGTCTTTTGCCATGCTTGCAAATTCAAATACATCCAAGTCTGTTTTGTGTTTGCGTGTTTTGTGTGAATACACCTTGCATACCTGTGTATGTGCGTCTTGTGTGCATGTGCGTGCCTATGTGTGTGTGTGTGTGTGAGAGAGAGTTCAAGTGCATGCGGTCTAGCTGTCAGGATCCCCACCCCGTCGGCCACCATCGACCCAGGAGACCATCGCTATCTTGGTCCAGACGCCACCGACCGATGCTTTCCAGGGGACAATTAAAATCCCAACCCCACACTAGAGGGGGGGCAAGCCGTCTGATGCAAAACAAACGCCACCTGTGACAGGGGCCAAGACTCCGTGGAGTAATGACATAGATCCCATGGCTGTCACGAAGGTCTGGCCGCGGGTTCGATAGCCCCGGTGTCAGCGCCGCCCCAACCGTCCATTATGAGCCAGTGAACCCCAGCTGCAGTCTGCGGCGTTACCATCGACCGTGGCCCCTGCAGTGCACACACGACCTGGCATCCCTGAGAGCGGCTCAGAAGCACGTAGGAGAAACCTCATATATTGAATCCCTACAGAGTCACACAAAAGCATCAAAAGTGACAGATCTGCAAGCAATGCGTTTCGAGCTTGTACTTCTGGTACCGGTTATGAATTAACTTTTTGGGCATGTGAGGTTTCCATGGGACATAGATGTCCGCAACGATATGGTGTAAACCTGCAGGATCCTCTGACTTTTCCATCTGAAGGATCCCCACTTTGACATGGTGTGTGTGACCGGGTGTGTCACCCCTTGAGAATGAGACCTCGTGAGATTACAGTGTCTAAATCAGTAGTTTTCAACCTTTTTGATACCAGAGCCCACCCCAAAATGAAAGATATATTTGGCTTTTGTCCACAATTCTAAGCTGGATTTCAGAAATAAAACAGTCAAACCTACAGATCAAAATGACCATTAATCTTCTACATTCTCTAGTGTAGACTTGGGCTAATTCAGATGGTGAATAATTTAACTCTTGAGAGTGTAAACATGTTTACACTTTCAAAGAGTAACATCTGGACCAACTGGAACCATCTCAAGGACCACTGGTGGTCCCCGGACAACTGGTTGAAAACCACTGGTCTAAATAATTATTTCCTTATCTCTCATTTTACATTTTAAAAGGCATAATGCTAATGCAGGAGATCCCCTGGATCCCGTTTTACGTTGAGAACAAAGTGGCATATATAAATGTCAGCTATAAATACTACATGGCTGGGTGATCGATATGCTGACATTTTTTGTGTTCTAGCATCAACGTATATTTAACCCTCCGGGGGTTAAAAAATGAATGAACAATTTTGCTGTACTGTATAAGGCCAGCATAGAAATGCATTGTTCAAACTGCAATTTCACTTCTTTACATGCCAAAATGGAACAGGATGAATAATTTAGACACTCACTATAACAAAGTCGTTTTTTTTCTTCTGCTCAACGTTTTAACATGACATGTTATACATGCCGAGTTGCGCACATCGTTCATAATACAATTCTTTAAGGTCTGTGACTGAAGTGAGCCTAGTCTTTACCCGTGATCAAATAGAACCCATGGGGGGACGTGTCTTTCTGTCTGATAATTGGTGGTGCTGCCATACATTCTCACTCACGCTTAAATTGCAGTGTTTGCTTTCTAACCAGCGGTGAAAAGTAAGTGCACTTACTCAAGTACTGTACTTAAGTTAGAATGTTGCGTTACAGACAGAAGTACTGTATAGGGTTTAAGTGGTTAAGTGCGGTCCCATTTATAGAGATGATGAAGTGTTTGAAGGTTTTCACTGAATCTCGGTGTTACTTTTTCTATAGCTACAGTATAAGTCACTTACTGTGCTTTTTGTAGTGCCATTCCGTACAAGTGGCCATGGACTGTACTGATTTAATAACTTTTATCAGGCCACGCGGGTTCAAACCGCCCCAGTGGAGCGGCTCGCCGGCCGACCAAAGACACCAAGACAGTGCTTTAATTGGACAGCTCCCGTGTACTGTATGTGTGCACACTTGCACGCACACAGATGTGTCTTTATGTGTCAAAAAACCTGTGAAGCAGTATTCTAAAAGAAAAGTATGTGACATGCGCAGCCTTCACTGATGACTAAGTTACTGATATTTGTGGAAAAAGTTGTCAGTGCCTCGCTGGGATAACAGAAATGTTCCATTGTCTCCCGTTTAATGGTTTATGTTCCCACAATAGTCAATAATTTCACTTAATTCAAATGTCACTTTTTTATTTTGTTGTGATAGTCCTCCTTATTATAGTGTGTGCTGATAAGGAGTTTCTCCCTGTCCCCACTGAACTGCAGGAGTCAAAAAACCTTCATCCAATGTGCAAAGAGGATGGCTTCCTCCAATCAGGATGGAGCGAGCAGGCCTTGGTGCACATGCCACTAGCCTGTTGGGTGTTCCCCCACTGTAGAGTGTGTGCAAGTGCATATCTGGTTACGGGGATGGGCCACGGACTCAAGCATGCACTTTGGTCAAAAACTCGATTCCGAGTTGTTTTGTTTTAAAGACGAGGCTGTGTCATTAGCAAGCGTATACCGCCAATGTTCTACTTCCGTTTTTTACTGAAATGAAGGAGGAAAAAAACTGAATTTTACACAGTGAAAGTAGATGGGTCTTAGGATCAATTTATATTAAATTAAGCATCCAAAGGTGTCGCCCGGCTTTGAATGAGTTAAAATGAATTAACAACTTCTTTGACGATCTTCTTAACAATTCATGAGTTATAAGAATTTAAATTGGGAACGGTTTCCGACCTGTACGTCCATAACTGCTGACCGGCCGACTGCGCTGGCATGAAATTAGAGGCAACAATACTTTGGGTAAAAAAAAAATCTAATAACTTTCAAACGTTTCAATAGTGCTGACAGCGGAGCAAGTGTCTTAAAGGCGGCATCAGCAGGTATGCAAAGCGTGAGGCCGCGATGCGGACAAGTTCCCTCACAACACGGTGAATTAGACTAATTCGGTTTGAGGTGTCAGCTCCCCCACGGTGCGGTGAGAGTGAGCAACACATGACACGCCAGAAAGGGAAGATCAGTGGAATAACACAACCTGAAACAAGCTTGTTTGATCCGACGCCGCAAGTTTTCTTTTTTGCCCCGTCTTTTGTTTTTCCATCAGCCACGCTTTGTCGTGTGTTTCAGCCTGACAGATTCACCAATGGGTTTTGTCAGTGGATATGCTCCGAACACAGCAGCAATTCTCTCTGCGGTAAATAAATAAAGCCTTGTGCATGCAAAGCGTAAAATATTGCAAATAAATACTTTTGAAATGGGCTTTGTGAACAGGCTACAAGCTCTCGCTCCCCCAAACCGGTAGTGTTTTCTTGGCGACAAGGTTTACCCAAATGCACAAATCACCAAGACGCCAACCCCGGTCACTCCCAGGGTGGGGTTGAACCCTGAAGTGTCGAGGGGTGGGGCTTGGTGCATGTGCTGTTGGCCTGTGGGCCCCCCCCCCCCACCGTAGAGTGTATGCATGTGCACCCAAATCACCCAATTCGCTCTGAAAGAATATATAATATTCAAAAATTTGCACTGCGTTTTCATGACATCCTCAAAAATAGCAGGTGTTCACGGCTCACAGCGCGCCACAGAGTGGTGCATTATGAATGGGTTAAAGTGAAATATTATAGTTTCATTAGAAATAAAAAGATGCACAGTAACCCTGCATTTAGCCAATCAGTAGTTACTATGCTGACCAAGTAAATAGTAAATTCGCATGCACGTTTCGTGCACATGCACAGACACACACACACACACACACAAGCTTGCGCGCAGGCTGATCAACACTATAAACACCTATACACACGTGCCGTGTTCTCCGGTGCGGAAGTTGGAGGCATTTAGTGACAGCGTCAGGCCTGTGTGTGATTGAAGCTGATGACGCTTCCCTCGCTTTGTTCATAAATCATCAGACAGTTGGTATAATTAGTGCGCAGCGCATTGGGCCCTGATTGATTACAGACAGCAGCACAATGACTGCCGCTGCTGACACGCTGACAGGCGCACACGTATGAACACACACAGACAGACACTCATCACACCGACGACGCAAACCTGCACCGTCCAGATCAGGGGCGGATGTAACATGTCCCATTTGGGGGGGGAGAACATGTTGGAGGGGCAAGAGAAAATGGTATGGGGGTGGCTTCATCGCCCATAGATGAAGTCGCACCCATACCATTTTCAGTTACAGGACTTTTATTAGTCAAGTAAAGCATCAATAATGACATCAGTTGTTGAAGTTGCAACAGACACGCAGCATGCATAAAGCTAAAGGTCTGACTCAGAGAGTTTTCTGTTTTCAATGATGAAATGCTGTTGGTTTAGTGGTGCCACAGTGTAGTTAGTTAGTAGCAGTAGTAGTGTTTCAAATCATTTTAAATATAAGCACTTTAAATTTGAAATATCTTGGGTTGCTTTGCATGCCATCGTGTTTGGTGGGGCAGTCTGGGCATTTAGGGGGGCATTGCCCCCCCTTACCTATGCCTAGATCCGCCCCTGGTCCAGATCGAGGACACGCATTTGATGTTCAAACGCGACGTGGAGAACACGCTTGTCATGCATGCGCCAACGACATACACGGTGGAATGAAATCATGCTCCATAATTGATGGAGCGTCGGTTAGGCGATGTATCGTATAGACTCGCGCGGCATCCATCGTCGCGCGTGCATAACTAATGATGCTGTGATCTCAGTTGGGCGTTACGTCGCGGAAAGAAAAAAAACTGCCATCATCTCTGCGGGAACTCCATTACAAATGGCTAACACTGTAACAGGTGTTTGTGTGTGTTTGTGGGTGTGTGTGTGTGTGCGTGCGTGCGTCTGACATGCTTGCAAATTTATACCCGACACAAACTGCAATGCATTTCGCACTCTGCATAGCTCTGCACATGTCATGCACACACGTGTTTATCGGTTATGTGCGTGTGTATTTGTGTGCATGCCCGCCCATGTGTGTGTGTGTGTGTGTGTGTGTGTGTGTGTGTGTGTGTGTGCACTCCCCTCAAGGAGTGCGACATGCATCCCAGGGTGACGTTTAGTAATGGGAAGAAAAATTGATGTAACAAACTCAACGAATGGCTGCTAAAGAGACACGCGGGCTCATTAAAACAAATAGCAGCCCTGCGTGTGTGCGTTTTGGAAAACACACACACACACACGAGTCATTAGCATGACAAAGACGTGCCATGAAAGGGAAACACACACTGCGTTCTTATATACGTGCAGCCAGGGAGCACAGCGCATGCACGCACGCACGCACACACACAGCCACACACCTAGTGAGTTATTGATCACGGTGGAGGGCAGAACTACAGAGAGACGGGGTCAGGGTGATACATTATCTTAATGCACTACTCTCTCGCGGTTGTCTCTCACACACACACACAGTCAGACGACCAGACAGCGCTCGCAACACACACACACACACACACACACACACACACAGTCAGACGACCAGACAGCGCTCGCAACACACACACACACACACACACACACACACACACACACACACACACACACACACACACACACACACACACACACACACACACACACACACACACACACACACACACACACACAGTATATGCACACACAACACCCATCAGGGGCGTTTTTGCCATTAGGCAGACTAAGCAGTTGCCTGGGGTGCCATAAAGGGTGGTGTACCACCAGGGCGACCACCAGGCATGCTTTAAAAGGATCCCAGGCTAATAAGCCTCCTATTAATAAATACATTATACTTGTCCTCTATATAATTAGAATTGAACATTTAATTGAACATTTAAAACATATATAATATGTTCATTTATAGTTTATATTTTACTGTGCCTGTCATAGGTATGACGTCACAGGAGATTTTCCCTGGAAAATCTTGCCCGGGGCTCCAAATTGCTTAGAAATTCCACTGACACCCGGTATCTTGAACTCCGAAGGTACTCTATATTGACTAAAAAAAATAAAATCGCAAAAATAAAAATCACATACACTAGAAATCGAGGGGTATACACTATACAACAGATGGGAGTGTAAAGTATAGAGGTGTTAACGCACACAGACACATTCACGGCTCGGCCGCGGGAATCATCTCAACCGAGAGAGCTGACGGACCGCCGCCCCTCTCTCTCTCTCTCTCCCCCTCTCTCTCTCCACCCCATCCCAGATCCAGGATAAAGCCCTTAGGGAAGGGAATAGGAGGTTTGTAAGCTATCAGGAAAGCCGAGCCGGCGGATGTTAGCGGCGCGTGCGTCTCTCGCGGCGCGCATGCAGCATCGCTCCTGCCCAGCAGCCCTGAAGAAGAGGAGGAGGAGGAGGAGGAGTGCAGAGATGAGGAGAGGAGGAGGAGAGGAGGAGTGCAGGGACTAGAGCTTGTCACGGTGATAGATTACACATCGGCCCGCCTGACAGATTGGCCCCCGGAATGAACGGCAGTGAAGGAGATAGATACAGCGGTGGCGTGGTGGTGGGGGGAACGAAACGGCATCTCATCACACGTTTAACAATAATATTTACATAGACAGCCCTCCCCGAATATCAGCCTCTTCTCCTGGCACATCCCACACCACCCCACCTACCCCCCTCCTCGTCCTCCACCAAAAAAAAAGAAACAAGGGCTCTCTGGCAGTGAGGGCCTGACAACACGGTGTAAATCCAAGAGAAAAGGAGGAAAGCTGGAAGAGATGGGGACACGCGAAGGGACAAGGTGTGTGTGAAAGTGAGTGAGAGAGAGAGAGACAAGATTGTCGAGCTAATCTTTCCAGTGTGTGTGTGTGAGTGTGAGTGTGTGTGTGTGTGTGTGTGTGTGTGTGTGTGTGTGTGTGTGTGTGTGTGTGTGTGTGTGTGTGTGTGTGTGTGTGTGTGTGTGTGTGTGTTGGATCGAATGGAGAGCATACATAGGGAGGAGGGGGTGAGAGGATGATGGAGGAGTGGGTGTACAAACTACAAAGGCATTATTGAGAGAGAGAGAGACTATGGTGGCACGATTTCGTCTAATAAGATCTCGATTCAACTTCGATTCCCTCCGACAGGGAATAAGGTGGTCCTTATTGAACAAAGACGATGGATTAAGTGCAAGCCTCTTTTTTTTAATGCGCATTCAAGCACATTCAATTTTTTCTTTTTTTGTGTGTTTCAAGTAAACAGTAGAACACAAAGTACATTACTTTTTTGCCCTTTTGTCATTTCAATTTCAATTAGTTGTGAAGCCCTGACAGAGACAGACAGAGAGAACGAGAGGGAGAGTAGAACCTATACAAACATACACGTACATACATGACCTGTACAAGATGGCAAGTAAGTACGGCATAACTGTGTCATGCTGGACGGATACAGATGATTAGTACAGGGCAGATAGCAAATGGCAACAAGTACAATTTAACCAAAAAGGAGAGAGAGAGACTGAGTGGGAGAGAAAATCATAGAAAATATGAATTGCATTAAGTATTGTGCTTTCCATTGCAACCAAAACTCATGGAAAGTGGAACAGAACTGAACTGTTATGTCAAGCACAGTCAACAGAGTATACATCCACCTATCAGGGAATGGGTGGAGAGAGAGAGAGAGAGAGAGAGAGAGAGAGGGGGGGGGGGGGGGACTGAGAGCAGAGAGAGTTAACTGAGAGAGAGCTAGAATGATGGTAGAAGTCATGGAGGTCGGGGCAAACAGATAAACACTGGGAGTAAAGTACAAAGTTTAAGCAAGAAACAGATGGAAGAGAGCAAGAGAAAGCAAGGATTAACATTCCACGCGAGAGCTATAGGGCAAGAATGAGTGAGTGAGATGGAAGATGAAAGGCTTAGGACAGAGGGAAAGACAGACAGACAGAGACTAGGGGAGAGAGATAGAGGGAGTGTTTAGCAAACTAAACAGGAGAGTGAGCAGAATCCCAACAAAATTAGCGAAGCAAAGAAAATAATGGAGAGCGGAGGAAACCAGAAGAGAGCTGCAGAACCAGAAGAAAACAGAGACAAGAAGACGTGCTATACCGTTCTGGAGAACAGAGCGAGGAAGTGAAAAAGACACGGAAGCGTAGAGAAAGCCAATTTAGCTTTACACAGTAATCATCCCGCGAAGCAGGATTAACTTTTCCCCTATCTTAGTTAACACACTAAGTGGCTGAAGACACACACACGCACACACGCGCGCGCGCGCGCGCGCGCGCACACACACACCCATTGCGGTCCAGAGGGCATGCAAGCCTGTCCTCTCTCCTGGCAACAACAGAGCTGGTACGGCAGAGAATGTCAACAAAGACAACCCATCGATGGAGGCCAATTCCACCCCGATGCCAAAATTGCCAATGCCACGACATGAAATTGCTGTGAATAAAATAACATCAGACTGAGAGACATTCAGTGTTAAGGTGGTGCGTATGCGCGTGTGTGTGCGTGTGTGAATGGGCAGATGGGGAGAGAAAGCAAGAGAAATAAAAGAGCGAAGGATGATTACAGGTGAGGATGGAAGACAGAGAGAAAAGATGCCAGTGAGATTGAGACAATCGGGCAGACAGGCAGACAGACAGACCGAAGACAACGAAACCTGAGAGAGGGGTTTACACAAAAATGTGAGGAAAAGAAACCAGAGCAATAAGCAGAGAGACAAATGCAAGACAATGGATTAGGTGGTGAGGATAGTAACAAGGGAAAAGCCATAAGCAAAGCAGACGTGGTGGATTGATTGAATTGCAGGGACTGGAAATGAGAGATCAGGAGATAAGAACTACAGAGTGAAATGAAAAGACATTGAATGAGTTTGGGGGTGGGGGTGGGGGGGTGTAGACGTACAACTGACAGTACATTTTTGCAGTAGAGCTCCGCTGCCCACATATACGCAGCAAGAGGGGTAACCTCTATCGATTGGAGACCTGACTGCTGCAGTCTGCAGACAACAACACACACACACACAGTACAGGCATGTTTGTTGCACTGAGATTCACTTAAACAAGCACACAGCCACGCATGCAGACACTTGCACGTGTGCGCGCACACACACACACACACACACACACACACACACACACACACACACACACACACACACACACACACACACACACACACACACACACACACACACACACACACACACACACACAAAAGGTGAAGTAGCTAGAGTTTAGAGAGGTTAGAGTTGTGAACCTTGACACGTAGATAATCTGGAAACATTACTGCAGGGGCAGGCAGAGAAGGTCATCTCTCTATATTGCACGCGCACGCACACACACACACACACACTGACACGCGCGCAGACACAAACACACATACAGGGCAAGCTTGCACGTACAGTAAAGCTGGAGACATCTGGGTGTGTCTGTATAAGCATGCGTAATTACTCGATCCCTACACAAATCAGAAGTGTCATTCTGTTGAAAGCTTAACAACTAATTTATCTAAGTGATATTTTTTTCCCCCACACTTTTTCAAAGTGAAATGAAAAAAGAAAAATATAAATATTGGATTAGCCTTCGGCAACAGTCTGCTCCAATTTTTGTTCAATTTGTTCCTAATTCTAATCATTCCAGTTTTTGTGGCAGTGTAATTAATTCCCCTGTATTTCACAGTGCCTTTGGGTATTACTTTTAGTCAACGTGTGTGTCTATGTATATGTCTGTTTTTCTCGGCGTGTCTGTGTGTATGAGAGAAATAGTCTCTCTATGTGAGCCTCACGGTCTGTTTTTGTCACCAATTTACCCCCATACACAACACGGTATGATTAATAGTGGTGGAAGAAACCTGCTCATCTGGAAAGGCGTCGATGGGGGGACTCCGATATAGCGACTGCATTTCATCTCAAACAGTGGGATATACTTAAGCCCGAGCAGAGCCTTAAAGCAATGTTGACATATGTGGGAAAGTGAAATGAAATATTCATGCCGTTTTGTATATTGCTCTCGACGCAGGTGCTCTTCCAGCGCAATAACAAATCGATAGGTCACGACGCCACTCTGGAGAAAATAGCCGGAAGAGAATCACATATTGGACCAGAGATTTCACTGCCAATATACAGTATATACAGTATATATTTATAGGAGGCAGCATCTGTTTTGTTTGTATATGTTAAAGTGCAATAAATGCACCTATGAGATCTGTCTCACCATGTGCACACAACTAGATTAGATATATTTAGAATATTTATTTTTCCATTTTTTGAGGCAAACACTGTGGCCATTACTAACTACTGTTGTTGGAATTTTACAGTACAATTACAGTAGGCAAGCAGAGTTAAAGCAGACCCTGAGTCCTTCAAAGTACAAATAAAATAGCACTTCAGTATCTAGTTTAACGTCTGTATACCGCAACATATTTGATATTCCCCTGAGAAACACAACAGGCAGACAATGGGAGGGAAAATGAAAACTGGAATATAACGGTTTGACGTTGAATATTGATTGATGTGTGGACGTCACAATGCTATCAGCTGACATGGGTTTGTTCGTGCCTATGTAAGCAGATGCCATATTTTGTTAGAATGCCTCAATATCCCTTCAGGGAGCAATAAAGTAGATCTCATCTCATCCCGTCACGGAAAGATAACATGAATGGATTTCCATATACCAAAATAAAAACAAATTGAGTTTACAGTATACAGATACATTTCAAAATATGTGCAACAATATGACCAGGATTGTGATCTAAAACAGTGTATACTACAGTATATCTCGGGATTTGAAAAAAAAAAAAAAAAAATATATATATATATATATATATATATATATATATATATATATATATATATATATATATATATATATATATATATATATATATATATATATATATAAAAATAAATAGCAGATCTACAAGATCATGAGCTTGTAGGAAAATGTGGTGAAATCTTTGAATACTGTCACAGCGAACTCAAATATTTTGCTTATGGGGGGGTTGCTGGAACTAGATATTTTCAGGCCGATTTTGGCGGTCCTTGGCATGAAATATTATTGACCAATGGACACATGAGGTTTTCAGCAAACTGTCAAGATGTAGAAAACATTTGTACAATCAGTTCTCAGATCAAAATGAGTAAAAAGGCAAACACATTCTCATAAATACAGTAGCAGGTGTGTGCTACGTATGTGTCGCATTGTCAAGTACTTCTTGAAAAACGCTGGGAGCTTAATGAGTTAAGCAGCATTATATGAATTATACAGTACTGATGTATTATTGTGAGCGCAGAAACAGAGCGCGGCACAAAGCAAGAGCAAAATATACAGTGCGTTTGGGGCTTATGAGCCACACAGAGAGTAGCAGGGTATAATATATTATTTGTGCCCATCCTTTCATGGCATGCTGAATAAATATTGCCATTGCCACTGTCAACTGGCTGTGTGCAGCCTAATTAATAATGTTACAATGAAGCCGGCCGTTTTCCCTCTCATTTGTGATCTAATCTCTTCTCTCTTTGGCGGCATGGGGGCTGGTACTGGGGAGTTTGAGCCGTTCTTTCCAAAAAGGAATCCATTATGCGAACGCTTTTATCTCGCCAATGCCGACTATAAATTAACGGAGGATTTTTTTTGCTGCTCCTCTGCCTGCACAATTACCTAGACAGCTCAACTGGGTTTTGCCAGAGCCAGAGAGCGAGTGAAACTCGGTTAAATAATATATGTAGATGCATGGAAGGCAGCGTGCAGCGATGTAGGGGAAAGAGGGATAATTACACTGCATTAGAACACCAATGGGGAAAACTATTGCACCGAATCTGACCAAATGAATGCAGAGCCCCGGCTCTGTTTGGCTTTCTGTATAGAAGCTCTGCATTTCTGTCCGTGCAGTTAATTGACGAGGCCTTCCATTTTGCTTTGAAGGAACTCGCCCTCGCCAAGTCGAATATCAAATGCCTGCACATCTCTGGAGCAAGGAAGAGGCAGAGTAATAGTGAAGCTGGTTTGTGGATAGAAAACCCATGGAATCCTTGGTACTGTATATATGGGCTCCCACAGCCCCTGTTATGGAAATAATATATGTCCAACCAGAAGGTGAAGGTATTGCTTATGAGTTTATTTAGAAGATCAGCAACAAGCACAAGGCATCTCTCGGTCTATCAGGCTTGGCCTGCATCTCGCAATATTCTCTCCCTCAGCACATCTTCCTGTCATGTTTTCCTTCCCACCAACCTCCTGAGGTTCTCCCCAAGTCCCTCTTATAGCCCAGAAGCTGTCCCATAGATTAACATAACAATCATAAAGGTACCATGCAATACACTCTCTCGTCTGTCACTGCCCTCAGCAGGGTCTCTTAACAAACAATAGGTGTGACTATCTTTTACATACAGCTTGATCAAAGGGTTGAATGGCTTGGGACATGTTTTCAAACCAAGGAGTTGCTGGAACACTACACTATAGATTAACATTTCATATTTCCCATAACCCCTCATAATATCTGTTAACCACTTTAACCCTCGGTTTACCTAACCTGAGCATGTTGCAATGCTTGATAGTGTAGATCTACAAGCTCACAACACGTCGCATGCATTTATATGGCCCCTTTATCCAAGGCGCTTGACATTGTGCATTACATTCAACCATTTCACAAACACACCGATTGCAGCAAAACGATCATACTCAAGCAACACCAACCGTGTCCGTGTGCGTACTGCGTACACAGCACACACCCAGCACAGAGCTTCTTCCACAACCTCTAGGCCCATTACAATGCACATCGCTTCTGGTTGAGGACTCTAAATGAGGCCCTAAGGTGGGGAAATGACTCTTGTAAACACAAATCTTTACAAGTTGTTTTTTACAGGCAACGGGTGAGCAGAATGCTACTCCGTACACCTGTAAAAAAGAACAACCACAACAGAGAACTGGCGAGTGAAATATTATTCAGGACTCCGGTCCAGCATTGGTCCCCTGAATCATCATTCAGCCACAACTTTATGGGCAGGAGGGTGAAAACAACTTGCGACTGAGGCAGGGTGATAGTAAATGAGTCGCAACTGGAAGTGAATGAGTCGTGACCAATAGCAGATCAGACCCGACTGATAGTAACAGTCGCAATGTTTTTCCCCTAGCCACAGGAGATACCCTATCCCCACCCTAGGGGTGTGACCAATAGCCATCGGTCCAATGGTCCATTGGCCACGGCCGATAGTAAAATGGCCGACTGAAAGCAAAAGGGATTTTCCAACTGATAACCATTGCTTGCAAACATTACTATCGGTTGGGACTCATTTGCCACGGTCTCTTTTATGGGTCTTACTGGTATAAGGTGTGTCGAAGTGGCATTCAACAAGACATGGATGGAACCCCGATAACTGGTTGGTTTTGTGTGTGTGTGTGTGTGTGTGTGTGTGTGTGTGTGTGTGTGTGTGTGTGTGTGCGTGCGCGTGTGCGTGTGTGTGTGTGTGTGTGTGTGTGTGTGTGTGTGTGTGTTGCCTTGTAGCACACATTGTGTAACAGCACACCACAGCGTGTAAGAATGGATGAACTTGAAGTACATTGTTCATACAAGTGCACTCGAGTGGGAGTATAAAAGGCACCATATGAAGCCGTTCTATTTACCATTTACCTGTTATAATTATACTGCAGAAGAAAGGGATGGATTGCTGGCGGCAGAATGAGCTTTTTGACGATGGAGAGTCAAAGAGCTAAGAGGAAGATAAGAGGAAGATGAAATACACACAAAATATAGCTTCTCACTTTTTTGTTTTGTTTTGCTTTTTGTTAGAAACAGAACCTACATATACTCTCCCAGGCAGCTTGGATGGTATCAACCGATTTCTTTTTTAGCAATATTTTTGATCCTTTCCCTTTGTTTAACAATATACCGGTACACTATGATCCACCCCTGTTTGTAGAACAATAAACTACACTCTATGTAAAGACTCCAAAGTAAAGTCTAATTAATACACGCCACCTGTCCAATTATAACTTGGACTGATAAATATAACCATGCGTCGTGCGGTGGAGGTGAGGCGGGCATGCAGGAGGAATTACTGGGATATGATCCAAAAGAGTTTAATCTTTTAGAAAAGCTTGAACAGCTTTTGATGCAGGGGAAATAAAGCGTAAAATAAGAGTCGACTTCTGCTTTGATTTTCCTTCAGGTTGAACTTTGCCTTTGGTAGTACATTTCAATAAGGAAATTCTGCAACGCTGTTATCTCATTTGAGATTGGCATCGGTCCTGTTTCTGATGTCGGTATTATTGTATCACTGGTGAGCAAGTAAGGTCCGAAACACAGACACTGTTTTTTTTTTCCTTTTTTGGCATGGAGGCCTGTTCCATTTTCTATCAGGCCTGAATCATACAACGATTTCAAATTGAATTAGCGGAAAAGAACCCAATAGCTCAAAGGGCTGCTGCGATATGGAGTTATTTTTAAATTAATCTCCATAATAACCAACAATCATTGAGTGAAACGGTGAGAAGGCCAGACGTGGCTGGCAGACATTCCTGACTCAAAGCTGAGTGGTCGTCAGGAGGATGTATTCTGACACCGGCGAACATCACAGAAATCCATTTTAGAAGACACAGTCTGGCGCGTTTAACCGTATAGCCCATTGATACGACTGTGGCCAACCTGTGGCTCGTGAGCCGCATGCGGCTCTTCAGCTGGTTACATGCGGCTCTTAAGGGGCTTCCACATGAAGCAGTCAAAAACGCTCGGCCTGGCGCATTCCATATACCAGTGGTTTTCAACCTTTTTTATACCAGGGCCCACCATTTATTCAGAATTTGATTTGAGCCACAGACCACTATTTGATGACATTTTAGCTCCACAGACCCCAAAGCCGTTTACTTTTGTCAACAAATCCAGGCTGGATTTCAGAGAAAACAAAACAGTCAAACATACAGATCAAAATGACCATTAATCTTTTACAACTGTACATTCTCTAGTTGTGTAGACTTGGGCTAATTCACATGATGCATATTTTAACTCTTGAGAGCGTAGAAGAGTTACATCTGGCTAACCAACTTTACATCATTTAGCCTGGGGACCACCTGGAATCCTCTCAGGGATCACTGGTGGTCCCCGGACCATTGTTGAAAACCCCTGCCCTATGCAGTGGTGCCCAACCACTCAACCAAGGACTGATTCCTAGTCGACCGCAGAGGTGTAGGTGTATGTTTTTTGACTTGTCATATACTTTTTTGGATTGTAAACCCTGTTTCCAAATACATGTCTATATGTTTTATTTATTTTAATAGTGTATCTTTGCATTGTGCACCTGCACACAAATGCACGTGTCTTATGGCAGGAGAGGGGCGGCCGTTGGGGCGGTTTTCTAACCGTTGTGACCATTTGATGTGGCTCTTTGCAGTAACACAGTGAAAAACGTGGCTCTTAGTCTGTGACCGGTTGGCCACCCTGGCGCGTTTAACCGTATAGCCCATTGATACGACTATGACTCACAGTATATATCTGACGTTACTGCCCAACTGTTTTCTAAACAGAACCATTTGATTCTGCGTGAAGCCAAGCGTGGAGATTCCATTCTTTGTCAGTACGGTATGAACATCTACATGATGACATAAACCATGTATTTATCCCTGAGGGAAGAAGACATGCAGGTGTAGAGCAGTGAACCTTATACAGAGAGAAAGAAATGCAGAGGTAGAAAAACAAGCTGACAAGTAAATACTTAAAATATTTACAGGGGAGTCTATTGCAAGTCCATGCAAGT
>CM076970.1:16250253-16255253 GCA_039105355.1 Benthosema pterotum
CATCTTAACAGGATTACTACTAACCGTGCCGCCTGTGTGTGCGTGTGTGTGTGCGTGCGTGTGTTTTGCGTGTGCGTATCACTAACCAATCTACAGCGACATGTTGCTGGTAGTTTGACTAGAATGTTAAAAATCACCCCTGTGTTAAGTGAGGAGCACTCTTATATGCAGTATATAACCCATCATCTCATGTGCAACTGTATTTTATGTGGGTCGTTACTTGATTTGCTTGTCTACATAACAAGGTACTTGTTATGTATAGCCACAAATGTACATCATATTTGGCACTTGACATGCAGTTGCAGTGCAAGATGGTGCCCGTAGTCCCATACTTTATTCAGGCTTGTGCTATGCATCATCTTCACATGTACAGTATACTGCGCATGTGGTACCAGCGTGTTGGATTGCTGCTAGTATATACAGGCCTGACCTCTTGGGCCAATTAGTTATCTAATAGCTCATTAGGGCTCTTCTATTTAATGGTGACTTCAGTTAATTAGGCATGAGTTTCTGCTTGAGGTAGAAAATGATGAGTGCATCACGGCGTCGCACATATAGGCTCTCACAATGTACATGCATCATGTAAATTGCGCCACATGAGAACTATACTATTATATTTATTATGTCTCTCCCAAGATTGCTGACCAGCAATGCATAAAAATGAACGGGTCACTTTAGTAAGAGGGCAGTGTATTACTGTACAGGGTACAGATTATCTCTGGGCTAATTGTTTTCTCCTCCCCTTCATCCAGAGCACTCTCCGCTTGCTATACTTGCGACGATGCCTATGAGCAATGTGAGGTTCTGCCAGCGCACAGCTCATTAACACGCCTCCATTCACTATGCTGCCTATTTCACACACAAAGAAATGGCCTCCGACATTCAAAATCAAAATCCTGCCTTTCACCCCTGCAGCGCAGACACAGTCTGACAGGCTTTGGACAGTACACTCATTGCCCAGAGAGAGAGAGACAGAGAGAGAGAGAGAGAGAGAGAGAGAGAGAGAGAGAGAGAGAGAGAGAGAGAGAGAGAGAGAGAGAGAGAGACACGACGGGGGCCAAAGAGGAAATGTATCATGCCAGAGAAGGGTACACTCAGAGTGTCACAATGTACCCGCCAGGGTTCATTTTTTTTACACTGGCAGGAGTTAAACGAACACTTTCAGATTTGACTGCAGCGGCGCAAAGAAAGACAGGCCTGAATGTAACATTTCCCATTGGGGTGGGGGGGGGGGTATGGGGGCCACACCCATACCATTTTTGGTTACAGGACTTGTATTAGGCAAGTAAAGCATCAACAATAACATCAGTTGTTGTTGTTGAAGTTGCAACAGACACGCAGCATGCATAACGCTCCAGAGTCCAATGTTGGACTGGAGTTGGTTCAGTGGTACGGCAATTGTATGTGTTAGTAGCATACTGTTTTCATATCATTTTAATTAAGCACTTTAATTTAAAATAGCTTTGAAATTTGGTTGTTTTTTTGCAGGCCATCATGTTTGGCGGGGCAGTCACGGCATTTAGGGGGCATTGCCCTCCACCCCCCATGCCCATGCCTAGATCCGGCCCTGCACATGAAAGAGCTGCAGGAGGACAGCACATGGTGTTATCAAAGCTCTGGTCTGGGTAATGTCCACACAGCCGTCAAGACAGCAGTGCAACCAAGTCTTTCTACTGCTCCATCTCCTCCCAGAAGGAAGAGCTCACATAACACATCCCTGCGGATTAAGATCTTCATATTTCCCAACCACCCCAAGCCCCCTCAGTGCCCCGAACCACAACCCTTACATGACAACTGAAAATAGACCACTTGAGGGGTGGTGCGCCATGTGGGGTGCAAATGCTGGGTGGCCATAAGTGGCCTGGGTTCACTTTCCATTTTGAAATTATGGTTCTGTATCATATTCAATTCACATTGGCTACCAACAGCTTTCCAAGCAGCTGGTAAAAAATGCCAATGAAAATGCGGTGAGGTGCAGGGAGATGGGCACTTTTTATTGTGTGAACAAAGTAAATAAGACAGAGAACTAGTGCTTTGAAAATGGTGTACAAGTCTAGATCAGAGACACACAAGCATATAATGGGTGGGAATTGTACCTGAGACATCCGGATCACTAGCCAGGGTCACTACAGTCACTCAACTACGACCTCCAATCCACCACTGTGCCTTGCTGTGCTACTGATAACCACATCATGTCCATTAGGAGGAGCAGTGAGGTGAAATTCGGAGAAAGAGAGACGGTTTTTAAATCAGATATCTTTCTCTTACGGTACAGGACAGAATGTACTTCACTACAGCCTTTATATCTGAGAAATAGTTGTAGTTTGGAAAAAGAGAGGTTCTGACAAGTAGAGAATACGACTGATTTTGGTACATTCTTGGAGCAATCACAGAATGATGATCATGGTTTGCTGTGTGTCTGTGTGTGTGTGTGTGTGTGTGTGTGTGTGTGTGTGTGTGTGTGTGTGTGTGTGTGTGTGTGTGTGTGTGTGTGTGTGTGTGCGCGCGTGTGCACACACTCAGAATACATACTTTTACAGTTGGTCAATGCCACTCGCATCCTGATCACCACACACTTTCACTATTGCTTTGTCTGACACGCACCCACCCACACCCACCCACACACACACGGAGAAGCACACATAACCGTTCACTGGAGCAAATAGAACTGCAAGCATAGTGCATACACACGTTTGTACACGCACGTACGCACGCGCGCACACACAGTGTTAGAGCTGATGCAGTCACATTCCGTTCTGCCAGTAAAAATGCTTGCGTTTACAGGTTTTTCATTAACATTCAGCTGTGAAGAAGACTTGTGATTATCATCGTGTTAATGGCACAGTCGAACGCCAAAAAATAATCCGAAGAACCTCCAAACTCATCAGATCTGAATTAATTAAGCAATTACACGCAGTCGTCACACCTAAATGTATGTGGTACATTCAAATTGACAACCTCCGAACTCATTGAGAAATATGTTCAATTAAATCTCACAAAGTATTATAATAATAGTATAGTGAACATAACATTTTATGTGTGTCAATTATAAATACAGATTGAGACTTAAACTACAAGAGTTTTATTTTATATTATCGAGACGCCTGCTGCTGGTCTAGTGGTATATATATATATATATATATATATATATATATATATATATATATATATATATATATATATATATATACACACTCAACAAAAATATAAACGCAACACTTTTGTTTTTGCTCCCATTTTTCAGGGGATGGACTTAAAGCCCTAAAATTCATTCCAGATATACAATATAACCATTTCTCTCAAACACTGTTCACAAATTTGCCTAAATGTGTGATATTGAGCACTTCTGCTTTGTTAAGATAATCCATCCCACCTCACAGGTGTGCCACATTAAGATGCAGGTGTGACATCATGATTAGTGCACAGGTGTACCCCAGACTCTCCACAACAAAAAGACACCCTGAAATGTGCAATTTTCTTTTGCCTTATTGGGAGTATGGGCCTCCGAACCAGTCAGTATCTGGTGTGACCACCATTTGCCTCATGCAGAGCAACACATATTCTTCACATAGAGTTGATCAGATTGTCAATTGTGGCCTGTGGAATGTTGCTCCACTCCTCTTCACTGGCTATGTGAAGTTGCTGGATATTAGTGGGAACTGGTATGCGCTGTCGAAATGGTAATAATGTGGTAATATTGTGTTATTACCATTTTTACAGTGTGTAACAGTTCCCACTAATATCCAGCAACTTCACATAGCCAGTGAAGAGGAGTGGACCAACATTCCACAGGCCACAATTGACAATCTGATAAACTCTATGCGAAGAAGATGTGTTGCACTGCATGAGGCAAATGGTGGTCACACCAGATACTGACTGGTTCGGAGGCTCATACACCCAATAAGGCAAAAGAAAATTGCACATTTCAGGGTGTCTTTTTGTTGTGGAGAGTCTGGGGTACACCTGTGCACTAATCATGATGTCACACCTGCATCTTAATGTGGCAAACCTGTGAGGTGGGATGGATTATCTTAACAAAGCAGAAGTGCTCAATATCGCACATTTAGGCAGATTTGTGAACAGTGTTTGAGAGAAATGGCTATATTGTATATCTGGAAATAATTTTAGGGCTTTAAGTCCATCCCCTGAAAAATGGGAGCAAAAACAAAAGTGTTGCGTTTATATTTTTGTTGAGTGTATATATATATATATATATATATATATATATATATATATATATATATATATATATATATATATATATATATATATACACAGTATGAAACCCATTTCGTTCTGACATTGTAGATTCTACAAAACACTTGCTCTGAAAGAACATACAGAAAGATGTGTGCTGCGTTCTCACATTCTCCCCAAAAATAGCAGGTGGTCACGGCTCATAGCGCGCCACTCTGTGGCCGTGAACGCCTGCTATTTTTCAATGCTATTTTTCAATCAAGTTAAAACAAAAGTACACTACAGAATGGTCTATATAAGCTCTGGCCTGATAGTGTGTCACGTGTTCGAGTCCCACTCAAAACGACCTTTGCCATGCGTTTTTCCCCTTTTCTCCTTCCCACTTGCCTGTCTGTATTCTCCAAATACTACCAATAAAGCCATTTTTATGAAAAAATAAATAAATAAAAAGAGAGTTTCTACATTCTCTTGATGATCCACTCAAAGAGAGAAATTGCGTGAGCCTGTGGTGAGAAGCCGTCGACAGCTGCAGTCACACTGACAACTTATTTCCTCAGCATGGAGCTGACAAAGTGACAGAGTTCCACACAGCACAGTCTGCATGTTGACAAAGGCACGGCACGGCGCGCGACCAAGGAAATCTCCTTTCGCGTGGCTGAGTAAAAAATGGTCAGGGACAAGGACAGCGAGGGGCCTCAAAACGGGACGCTCGTCTCCCAACGGAGGCCTTTAAAAATCCGCTGGGTGCGTTCGGATCGGTCTAATTTGCCATCCTTTTGCAGGGGCTAGGTTTCGTCTACTAA